>JAODAL010037770.1:0-40004 GCA_025379985.1 Phyllomedusa bahiana
ATATCTCTTCTAATTATTACAGGGGGGCGCTAACTACTTCTAATTATTACAGGAGGGCCATATCTACTTCTATTTATTACAGGGGGGGGGAGATATCTACTTCTAATTATTACAGGGGGCTATATCTACTTCTAATTGCTACAGGGGGGCCATATCTATTTCTAATTATTATAGGGGGGCCATATCTATTTCTAATTACTATAGTGGGGCCATATCTACTTCTAATTATGATCGGGGGGCCATAGCTACTTCTATTTACTACAGGGCGGCCATATCTACTTCTAATTATTACAGGGTGGCCATATCTACTTTTAATTACTACAGGGGGACCATATCTACTTCTAATTACTACAGGAGACCATATCTACTTCTAATTATTACAGGAGACTTATATCTACATTGACTACAGGAGGACTACTATATATACTATATTATATATATTATATATATTATATATATATATATTATATATATATATATATATGTCTCTGCAGTGACTGTAGGGGGTATATATCTCTATAATAACAGAGCTGATTACATATGTATATTATATACATGTATAATGCTGACCTACAAAGCTGATCAATATTACTACAGACTGATTGTCAGCTCTGTGGGTCAGAATTATATTATATAATGCTGACCCACAGATTTGACAATCAGTCTGCAGTTATAACATACTGGTTACCCCATACTATACCCCTAAATGAAACAGTATACACTTTATTATATATACAAGGTACCAAAACACCATATCTTACTGGACAGAGAAACTCTCATATTGTATTTAATAAATAGAAAAACGGAGCCATATCTCTAAAAATACCAAAATATTTTATTCAAATCTAAACAACAAATAAACAAAAATGACAAACATGTATACAAGAGGAGACCAACAAAAAAAGGAGACAGGACGGCAAAAAAAAAAACAGCTTACAGAAAGGAGTACCTATGTTAATAAAACAGATGTATATAGCAATATTTGGGCATCCGTGACATAAATATTAATTATTAGTTATAATAACAGTAAAAGACCAATGTCTGTTCACATCATAATCCTAAAAAAAAAATCAACCTTAAAGGAGTTTTGCCAGGAAGTGACTTCCTTACCTGTTATCTGCTCAGGACAGAAATTAAACAAATCATGCTGTGTCATGAACTGCTGCAGGGGGGAGAGAGAGGGTTCTCGAGCAGAGCTAGTAAGCAAGGGAGTGTCTGCAATGATTACTATTACATTACAACAAGTGGATTCTCTATACAAAAGATACAGGATCTTTCTCCATAGTCCCTTGCAAGCTCCTTCATGTTCCCTGTCATCAGATAAGAAGTGCAAACACGCAAGCGCAGCCAGATCAGCTCCTGTCAGCTCCTCTGGTCTTGTCTAATGTAAACTTTTAAGTAACTACGGGCATGTAAAGTAAGCTGTAGCTCTCAGAGGCTTCACTTTTTGTAATCACATATATTTAGAAAAGTGATTAAATACCCATTTTGGAGGATCCCACATCAACATTACATCGTGGCAAAACCCTTTTAAATAAATCTGCATTTATTTAATTACAGCAGCGAAACAAAGTATCAAAGATCCTTTATACAAGATAAGCTAGGTAACATGAATGTAAGTAAGCTTCAAGAGGCCATATAGAGCCCAACAAAAGTCCAATGGTATTTACCCATCTGATCAGAAGGATATAGGGATATAGGCGCTGCCGGTCACCAGTCCTAACGTCTTTCGCCAATAGGCTTCCTCAAAGGACTGAGGCTAGATGTCCAGATGGCTGATTAAATAGTGATGTGGCCAATTATCTTACGATCTCCCCACCTATGGCAGACAAACAAGTCGGAGTTATTAACCCTTTAACACAAACAAAAAAAATAATTTTACTCTTAATTTTTTTTCCTCCTAGCCTTCTAAAAGCCATAACTTTTTTATTTTTCCACCTACATAGACATATGAGGCCATTTTTTGCGGGACAAGATGTACTTTCAGTGGTGTTATTCATATTACTATAGATATATCTGGGAAATGGCAAAAAAATCAAAATGTGGGGCAAAATGTGAAAAAAAATGTACTTGTCACCATGTTTGCGGGAGTTTTGTTTTTGCGGCGTCAATCTTCGGTAAAAATGATGGGTTATCTGTTTTACGGGTTGATACGCATCCGGCAATACCAAACATGTAGGGTTTCCATTATGTTTGGTGGCCGTAAAAAATTCCAAACATTTTTCATATTTGAAATTTGCAGCGTGGTGCCATTTTGTGCGACCAATAACTTTTTTGTACTAACACCTACGGACGTCAGTGAGGGGGCATTTTTTGCGGGCTGAAGTGTACTTTTTATTGCTAGCACTTTGGAATGCATTCGACTTTTTTTTATCACTTTTTTTCCCAATTTTTATAGGACATGAAATGACCAAAAAAACGCTATTTTGGCATTTGGAATTTTTTTTCTTCTACGGTGTTCAGCGTACAGGATAAACGATGTTATATTTTTATAGATCAGACTTTGTCAGACGCGGCGATACCAAATATGTGCAACTTTTTTATTATTTTATTGTTTTTATTGGTATAATGGCGAAAGAGGGGTTATTTGAACTTTTTTTTTTTTTTTTTTTTTACACTTTAAAACTTTATTTATTTTATTTTTTTTACTGTAACATTGAGTCCCCCTATGGTGCTTGACCACTAGGGGGCGTGATCGTTAATACAGCCCAATGCATTGCATAGGGCAATGCATTAGGCATGTACCAAGATGGCGTTTTCCCCACTTCCTGTTTCGGGCCAGAAGTGGGGCAAACGGGAACATGGCAGTGATCAGAGTCTTCACAAGGCTCTGCGCTGCCATGTTAGCCCATCGGGACTCGGCGATCTTAAACGCTGATGTCCCGATCGGGCTGGAAAAAAACTGTGCCCCAGCCTGTTTTTCATTCATTTAGACGCTGCGGCCATCTTTGCCACGGCATCTAAAGGGTTGAACAATGCGGGCGAGCGGCGCCACCCCACCCCCGTGCTGCAAGTGCCGGGTGTTAGCTGCAATTAGCCGCTAACACCCGGCGGCTGTGTAACAGGGTCGCGCTGCGATCCTGTTACAAAACTCCATACAAACACCAAGACGTAACCATAAGTCAGGGTGGGTGAAAGGGTTAAGGTAAAAAGGCCATTCCAGAACAGACACCCATAAAGCAAGAAGAAACCACACAGCTGACCAAACAGCTAAAGTAGCAGTTCAAACCAGGGTGAAGAACCTGGCTGTCATTGCCGTAGAGCTGCAAGAAGAAACACCAGTTTAATATCCTGAAAATTTGTAAGAACAGACCGGAGATGAAAAGAAGATTTGGTGTGAGAAGAATGGAATACTATCATCAGAAGTATTTTGGGCAGTTGGAAAGAGAGACTGCGTCTTCCAAAGACTCTTCATCCTGTTATGGCCCAAGCAGCACATGGAGTCACACACCATTCAGAGACCGTCATAGCTGACCTGGCTAACAAGGTTTGGTGTGTCCCTGGATTTACAACTGTTACTACTAAGTACACTCAAAGATGTCTGCTATGTGCAAGAAACAACGTGGGAACAATGGTGAAGACCCCACAACACTACACTCCCAGAGCAGAGTGGGAAAGTGGGACCATGTCACTATCTGCATTGATCTTTTCTCTGGATGGACTGAGGTACAGCCTACAGCCAACGAGCTACTTTCAGAAGTAGTGTGCAGATATGGAGTTCATGAAGAAAAGCCATCAAGTCACACATTAACACATTTCACCTGAGAAGTGATGAAGAAAATCATGGATTTGTTAGGGATAGAAAGGAAATAAAACCTTTCATACTGTTTATCATCCACACAGTAGCTGTAGGTAGAGAGGTAGATTTTATATATTCAGTAAGTTAGGCTTCAGGCCATATGAGGCAATAGTTGGGTTTAGTTCTTATGTTAGGTTTATATTGTTTTTGCACTACAACTCTAAATGCAACATAATGGTTTGACCTGACCTCTTATGTGACAGCGCTTATAAAGCGCCAAACTAATATATGTTCTCGAGTTTTGTCTCCCCTCCAGATCCCAACTTACTCTATATGAGTTGGAGACAGGAGATTGGATGATCATTAAAAGAGACGTGAGGGGGCCCTTGAACCACTATTTGACGGTCCCTACCAAGTACCTCTTACCACCCACACCGCTGTAAAGCGGAGGGGAGACCCGATTCAAGGGCGGATGAGCAGATGATTCTACAGTAGCTGTCTGCCTGCCAGTGAGCTCGATGGACTGATGATTTCCAGCACCTGCCTGCTGAGACGGGAAAAACAGATGACTCCATTACCTGCCTTAGACGGAAAGGGCTTAAAAAATTTTCCCCGGGTACCTGAGAACTGCCATAGGGTTCCCGGGAACCCAAAGGGCTCAAGGGGAAGTCAGGCAAAATTTATTTGCAAGAAAGGAGGGGACAAAAAAAAAACAGGCCCCGTGCAACTAGGGACTGTTCTCCCCGGATTTGCAACCCCGGGCCCAAACCCCCTTTTTTCCATTTCTTTAGGCAAATTTGCCCTTTGGCCCGTGTGAACCAATTTTTAGTCCCTTTTAAAAAGAACTTTGCAAGAAAGTGCTATAAGTGACAAATATTTATAAAGCAAATTTCCCTTTCTTGGAATCGAAAAAACCAAACCCAAAAACCAGCATGAAAGAGTTTTCCAAAAACACAATTTAAACCAAAAATTACATGGGGGGGCTACGAATTAGCGGGGAAAAAACCCTGAAGGCCACTCACAAGGGGGGGATTTTGAGAGTGAGGGTTTTGAGGCTTCTTCAAGAGATGACATAATTTTTTTAGTTTTCCCCCACCCTGGAAACCTCTTTGGCTTTTCCTATCTCATGGGCAGGTTTGTGTTAGAGGGTCAGCGCTGTCCCGGGGTCGAAGAATTTGCTCGAGAAACGCTGACCCAAAACACCCCAAAGGGAGGGGAACCCCAAAATTTGTTTGCTTACCAAGTCGTAGGGGGCAAATTTAAAAAACTCTTTCCCCCCTTTTTACCCTGTGTCCCGGGAAAAAATCGTTTAAACAAATTCTAAAAGTTTTTGGGGGGCTGGGCAAGTTTTATGGTTTATTTTGAAACATTAAAAATTGTTTCTATTTATCCAAAAAATCACCTTTTAAAAACTTTACCCTATATTTGTGTTTAAATTTCGTTTTTTTTCAAATCCATTTCCTTTTTAAGTGCTTTAAGTGGTTTTTTTTCTTTTCCCCTGTTTTCTGCAAGAGAATGAGGCCTTCAGAAATTCCTTCCCGATGATTCAGGAAGGGTTTCAAGGCCCTTTGAAACATTTTAAAACTATTTTCTGTGCAGATTTTCCCAAACTGCCCTTGCAAAGCCTTTTGGGAAAAAGGCCCAATAGCCCAAACATGTTTTAAAACCCTGAGCCCCCAAAAAAAAAAGATATGGCAAAGGGGCGCGCTAGCAGAATTTTATTGGGGCAAGAGCCCCCGAATGAATCCGCCCCGTTTCCCCCGAAATTTTTCGGCGGGGCCAGGCCGCCTTTCCGGGGGCCTTTGGAGGGGGCTCCCGTGCCGGGGGTTTCCCGCCGGGTGTCTCTGACGGCGCGGGTTTCACAAGGGGGCGCCGCGCAATCAGAGGAAAAAGGGGGGGGAAAGGGAGGTTTTTATTGTTCCCCTCCCGTCTCCTTTCCCCCCTTTTATGTACGGGCTCCCCCCACCCCCCAAATAGGCCCTTTAACTTAGGTCCAAGTTTGGCCCTAACGCGCCGCCCTTTTATCCCCCCCTGGGGAAGCTGGGATCCCTCTAAGCCGGGTGGTAATTTCCGGCCGAGGAAAATCCGGGGGCCCCCCCCGAGAGGGGGTAAGCAGCGTGATGACAAAAACGGGTTGCTGAATTTTCCGGGTCTCAAGTGCCAGGACCAAAGGAGCCCCGGCCGGGGCCCCATTAGGTTTAAATTTGGGTTTTTTTTTTTTATTTTTTTTTGGTAAGGGGGGAAAACACTGGGTCAAAGGGGGGGAGGGGAAAAGGGCACGGGGCGAGGCGGGGAGGGGAAGACACTTTTGGTACAAGGGGGGCAGGGCAAGATCCCGGGGTACAAGGGGGGGAGGGCACTGGGTACCCAAAGGGGGGGAAGACACTGGGGTACAAGGGGGGCAGGGCAAGACCCCTGGCCCCAAAGGGGCAGGGGACTGGGGACAAGGGGGGAAAACACTGGCTAAAAAGGGGGGAAAAACACTGGCTAACAAGGGGGGAAAACGGCTAAAAAGGGGGGGAAGACACTGGGTACAAGGGGGGCAGGGGAAACACTGGCTACAAGGGGGGGAGGGCAAGACACGGCTACAAGGGGGGGAGGGGAAGACACTGGGTACAAGGGGGGCAGGGGAAGACACTGGTACCAAGGGGGGGGTGGGCAAAAACACTGGCTACAAGGGGGGGGGCAGGCAAGGGGCATGGCTACAAGGGGGGGGCCGGGGCCCAAGACACTGGCTACAAGGGGGGCAGGGGCAAACACTGGCTACAAGGGGGGCCCGGGGGAAGAAAACTGGGTAAAAAGGGGGGGAGGGCAAGACACTGGCTACAAAGGGGGGGAGGGGGAAGCACTGGCTACAAGGGGGGCAGGGGAAGACACTGGCTACAAAGGGGGGCCCGGGCAAACTGGCCCACAAGGGGGGCCCCCGGGGGAAGAAAAATGGCTACAAGGGGGGGGAGGGCAAAAACACTGGCTACCCAATGGGGGGGAGGGCAAGGGCACTGGGTACAAGGGGGGGGGGCAAGGGGCACTGGGTACAAGGGGGGCAGGGCAAGACACTGGGGGTACAAGGGGGGCCCGGGCAAGACACTGGCTAAAAAGGGGGGGAGGGCAAGAACTGGCTACAAAAGGGGGGGGGGGCAAGACAATGGTACAAGGGGGGCAGGGGAAAGGGCAATGGCTACAAGGGGGGGAGGGCACGACCCTGGCTACAAGGGGGGCAGGGCAGGCACTGGGCCCACAAGGGGGGCAGGGAAAGACACTGGCTACAAGGGGGGGAGGGGAAGGGCACTGGCTAAAAGGGGGGCAGGGCAAAAACAATGGCTACAAGGGGGGGAGGGCCCAAGGGGGCAAATGGCTACAAAGGGGGGGAGGGCAAGACCTGGCTACAAGGGGGGGAGGGCCAAAAAAAAACCCGGCTACAAAAGGGGGCCAGGGCAAGCACTGGCTACAAGGGGCCCCGGGCAAAGGCACTGGCACAAGGGGGGGGGGCGGGGGACGGGGTACAAGGGGGCCCGGGGGGGCCCCTGGCCCAAGGGGGGCAAGGACACCGGCTAAAAAGGGGGGGCAAATCACTGGCACCAGGGGGGAAAAACCTGGCTACAAGGGGGGGGAAGACACTGGCTACAAGGGGGGGGCAAGGGGGGAAAAAACACTGGCTACAAAGGGGGTTGGCCCAAAGGGGGGGGGGAAGACCCCCAAAGGGGGGGGGGGGACTGGGGTAAAAAGGGGGGCAGGGGGAGGGGGGAAATTGGGTACAAAGGGGGGGAGGGCAATGGGTACAAAAGGGGGGGCATTGGGGGGAAACTGGCTACAGGGGGGCAAAAAACATGGCTAACCAAGGGGGGCAATGACAATGGGGTTCAAGGGGGGGAAGACACTGGACTTTCAAGGGGGGCAAGACACTGCCCACAAGGGGGGCAAGACACTGGCTACAAGGGGGAAAAGACACTGCCAACAAGGGGGGAAGGGCATGGGGTGCAAAGGGGGGGAAGACAAAACGCCCGGACAAGGGGGGAAGACACTGGGTACAAAGGGGGGGAAGAACTGGGGCTACAAGGGGGCAAGAAACTGGCTACAAGGGGGCAAGACACTGGCTACAAGGGGGGGGAAGACACGGGTACAAAAGGGGGGAAGACCTGGCTACAGGGGGGCAAAACACTGGCTACAAGGGGGCAAGACACTTCGGGGTTACAAGGAAGGGGGGAAGGGAAAATGGTACAAAAGGGGGGGAAAACACTGGCTTTCAAGGGGGGGGAAACACTGGCTACCAAAAGGGGGGGAAGGGCACGGCTACAAGGGGGTGTGGTAAAAGGGGGGGGGGACACGGGGTACAAGGGGGGGGAAACACTGGCTACCCAAGGGGGGCCCAAAACACTGGTACAAGGGGGGGGAAGACACGGTACAAGGGGGGCAAGGGGCAAAGGCTACAAGGGGGGGGAAGAACTGGGTACAAGGGGGGGAAGACATGGGTACCCAAGGGGGGGGAAAACACTGGCTACAAAGGGGGGCCCAAAACACTGGCTACCCAAGGGGGGGAAGACCCCGGCTAAAAGGGGGGAAGGGCACTGGCTAAAAAGGGGGGCCCCAAGGGGGCACCCGGCTACAAGGGGGGCAACGCATGGGAAAAAGGGGGAAGAATGGCTACAAGGGGGGAAGGGGCAATGGGTACAAGGGGGGGGAAGGGCACTGGCTACAAGGGGGGCAAAGGAACTCGGCTACAAGGGGGGGGAAAAGACAAGGGGGGGGCCCACAAGGGGGGGGAAGACACTGGGTACAAGGGGGGAGAATGGCTTTTCAAGGGGGGATAATGGCTACAGGGGGGAAGACACTGGTAAAAGGGGGGATAAAGGCTACAGGGCAAAACACTGGGGTTTCAAAGGGGGCATAATGGGGGTCAGGGACAAGCACTGGCTCAAGGGGGCCCCTAAAGGGTACAGGGACAAGGGCACTACTACAAGGGGCATAATGGGTACGGGGGCAAGACACTGGGTAAAAGGGGGATAATGGCTACAAGGCAAGACACTGGCAAAAGGTGGGATAATGGCTACAGGAAGGGGACCCCTGGCTACCCGGGGGCATATATGGCTAAGAGGGCATGTCACTGGGTTTCATTGGGGGCCATTTTGGAAAGCGGGGGATGTCACTGGCTTCAGGGGGGGAAGCACTGGGTACAAGGGGGGGATGTCACTGGCTACCCGGGGGCATGTCCTGGCAAAAGGGGGGATGTCAAATGGTACAGGGGGCCCTGTCCCCTGGCTTTCCCCGGGGGGGCCAAGTCAACTGGCTACAGGGGGGAAGTCCCCCTGGGTAAAAGGGGGGCATTTGGCTAAAATTGGGGCTTTTTTAACTGGCTACAAAGGGGGGGTTAATTTATGGCAAAAGGGGGGGCATATTAAGTGGCTATGGGGCAGTAAACCCGGGTAAAGGGGGGTAATAACCGACTACAAGGAGAAATTTTTCTGGTAAGGGGGAAAATTACTGCCCAAAGGGGGCAAGTAAAACCCAGCTACAGAGGGCAAATAACCCGGATAGAGGGGGTAATAACCTGGCTAGAGGGGGGTACCAAAAAGGTTTACAGTGGGGTAAATACCCCCGGCTTATGGGGGGCCCAAAAATTTTTCCTACAAGGGGGGAAAATTTTACCATTTGGGGGGCCCCCCCTATAGTTTTGGGGGTTTTTTTTGGGATAGGGAATTTTTAAAAGAATGCTGATTAAAAAGAGGATCAAAAATGTTTGTTTTGTACATTTTTTCAGTGAAGAGTTGTGGCGGTGAAGACGTCATGGCCCTTGGGGGCCAGGGTGGAGAAGAAGAAGAGAAAGAGGAAAAACTCTTTAGAGACGTCTCCTGTAAGTCACTAATTGTAACTGCAGTGTAATCACTTATATTTCTCCTGAGCCTACATACAAAGGCTTTTTCTCTGTAAATATACATCCGCAGTTCACAATGAGACGCAAAAAATTTTGTGTGCACCCAGCCCTACTCAGAAAAACTTAAGGGCCCGAGCCCCGGATGTTTTGGGACCCTAGCAACGCCCCTGGATATGAGGCTGTAACTTGCTAATAATAAAACAGATTTGAGGCACCAGACCCATGTGTGGTGTACATTTCTCATGCTCTCAGCTGAAACCAGCTTTACAATGCAATCTGGACAGGGACAACCAATTGGGAAGGTGTGGAACAAAAAGATAATTCTACACTAAATTTATTATCTTAACATATATATATTAACAGTCTGTAAAAGTTACTCCTTATTTCAAAATCATCCGATCCAAAAGTACTGCGTGGACTAAGCCGGTATCATTAAAGATGTTTATTTTATAAAAAGCAGGAAGACGCGTTTCGTATCAACAAGTGTGACACTTCCTCAGTTCCAATGCATTGGAATGAGGAAGTGTCCAGTTGTGATACGAAATGGCGTCTTCCTGTTTTTATTAAAAAACATCTTTAATGATACCGGCTTAGTCCAGCGCAGTACTTTTGGATCGGATGATTTTGTAATAGGAGTATACTTTTACGAATGTTATTTTATATTTGAAACCTTTCCCTTTTTCTGGTCCCAGGAAGGGAGTGAAGCCCGATACTCTGCAGCGGACGTTTGGTTTTCACAACAGTTCCAATAAAAAATGTTGTAAAAGCGTTTATAAGTGTTTTTGCATTATACCAAGCACAACTAAGAGAGGTGAGTATTTTTATCCTACGCACGTTTTTTCTACTGCATCTACTATATTACACAAGGGAGCGCTGTCTTCAATTTGCTTTTTTCTTTTCATATTATCTTAACAATAACACGATGTAGAGACCCCAGAATAGAGACAAGACCCAGAGGGGGATGGAAGCTGTCGCAGTGTATTACCAATTTTATTGATTAGCAATAGTTGGTATGAAGACCAGTTTCCCCCTGGGAGTAGCCCGTGGGATTTAAACCCTAGTTCACCAAGGTTTTGTCTCATATTCAGGTACTCATTTGAAAATGCAAAACTTTTAAGGGGGAAATTGATATGGAAATTAATAAATTCTAGTCATAAATTCTAAAGCTCTATAACACAGGGTTAAAAGTTTAGCAATTTCTAATGTATTCTTCCATGAAGCTTGTGTCCTTGTATTGTTCTGGTAGAAGCTCAATGTCTAACTATAAACAATGACTTTGTTATGAATTACAAAGGACACTGCCTGTCTACAGATGTAGGGCACAGTCAGTAGTTTTTTTCCAATAGTTTTGTTGTTCTGGCATGCGCAATAGAACCACTGACCTTTAGATATTTCAGAATCACTACGTCATACTTGTTAAGTAGCGTTCACAAATATTTAGAATAATCAGCATAATTAGATGTGTGTTTTTAGTACTGACCAGTAAAGATGCTTATTAATGATTATTAATGAGGTGATTGTTATAATACATGAATAATTATGAAAGAGGTGTTACTAACAAAGATGACTAAGAGGTATTAACCAATAAAAATATATCTGTTTTGCATAGATTACTAAACGTTAATACAACTGTTTGCCGATCCTTCAATAAAGGAAAAAGGATACACCGACATTGGGAAATGTCTCTTGTTCTTTCGACGATGTATGTGCACATACACTTTTGAGTGAATTTATCATTTGGTCACCGCACAAAGCGGGGGGATATTTTAGATTCCCATATCACACACTTTTTGCCATACTCATAGAAATAACTCCGGACAATTTGTAAGTAGCGTTTCACTTCTGATCTCGCACACAAAATTTTCCTAAGAATTTCCCGAGAGAGTTCCCATTGATGGTCAGTCTCAAAAGCTTAAATTTTTTGAAGGGCACATTTCAATTTATAAGCTTTCTCTCTTCAGTGTGAGCCATGTCTGATTAGTACTCCATAAAGGACACATTTAAGTGCCTCCCACTGAACAATCGGAGAGGATGCGTCTCAGAAGTAATTTTGAGTAAAGTGTTCAATAGATTGGTGCAAGTCGGCTACACACTGTGTCAAGTAAGAGTGATTTTCTAAGTTATCATGACCAGACCGGCTTAGACAACAAAGGAACAGAGAGAGCAGTACACCGGCGCATGGTCTGACAAAATTATATTCCCAATGGATGTGGACGACATCCATGAGAGGATGTTCTGTGATAACATAATGTAATCTAAACGACTATATGAGTCGTGTGGCGTGGATTAAAAACTGTAATCTCTGTCCCCCCTAGGTGCTGGATTCTCCAAGTATCGCACAACTGCAATTCTTGGAAGAAGGTGACTTGACCTTGATTGGGGGTGTAAACGTTAAATAAAGTGAACCCAGTGACCCCCTATAGTAAGGGAGAGATTTAAATAATGCGCCAAAGGGTCCACCAACAATACCCCTTTGTGTTTTCTCGGTCCACGGCTGTTGTTGTGTCTGCCGGTGGTTGCGCATTGTGGTATAGCCTATCTCTTGACTGCTAATGTGCTGGCATGATTTTTTTTAGTGTGCAGCCACAATTATTCTTACTAGCGCATGCGCACTATAGCGGTGTTCCTCTGCTGACCACTGACGCGTGGTTTCATTTTGAAATGACACAAAAGATACCTTTCTTCTTCCGGAAACTTGGACATTATTAGACTACGGTATTGGCGTATTTGAATATGTAAATTATCTGAATGGGGTACTGGTATTACAGGGACAGCTTGCGTACTTATACAGTGAAGGAAATAATTATTTGATCCCTTGCTGATTGCGTAAGTTTGCAAACACATGAACAGTCTTTTAATTTTTAAAGGGTTTGGGTTTAAATTTTAACTTTGGGAGACACGGGAATATCCAAAATTAAAATCCAGAAAATCACATTGTATAAATTATATCAATTTATTTGCATTTTGCAGTGAGAAATAATATTTGTTTCCCTCTGGCAAACAAGACTTAATATTTGGTGGCAAAACCCTTGGTTGGCAGCACACCCGTCAGACAATTTTTTGTAGTTGATAATGAGGTTTGCGCACATGTCAGGATGAATTTTGGTCCATTCCTCTTTGAAAATTCATCTCTAAATGTTAAGATTTTGAGGCTGTCCCCTTGGCATCTCGAGTTTCAACTCCCTCCATAAGTTTTCTATGGGATTAAACGAGTTGTCTCATTACAAGCTTTCAGCCTACCTCAGTGTGCCTGGCAGTTGAATTCAGGGACGTGCTTCTTGTCTGCCTCTTTCCTCCCTCTTCCCCCTCCCTTAGCACACAGAAAGCTCTCTCCATAACTTCTATACAGCAGGGGGAGGGCGAGGGGGTTTATGCCAGAGTTAATCATGTGTGTGTCTGCCTAGGTCTGCTGCAGGCTGCTAAATCAGCTGTATTGGGCTGATCAATGTGGTTTTGGGCGGGTCTGTGAAGCTGTGATTGCTAATTAGCAGAGCAGAGGGAATGCATGTTTCCTATACCCCTGCTGTAGCATACATATCTCACATCTCCAGCAACAACAAATCCTATCAGAACAGACACAGGGCGCTGGGAAGTGTTTTCTATACTCAGGATGTGTCACTAGTACAGCAGAGCATGAAGCGTTCACAAAGCCTCCTGATCTGTTCTATTAGTATGTCACGCTCCACAGACACATCAGGATTTTTAGTAAAACACAGGGTCACTGCTGTCACATCTATTGATTTAGCTTCAAACCCCTGCTCTCCTCAATCTGTGTAGAGAGCAGGAGGAAGCAGGCACACACAGGGTTAATCCAGGCAGCACAGACACAGAAGCCAGAGCCCTCCCTCCCTCCACTACAAAAAGCATTCTGTGTGGGGGGGCTCTCTGCTCTGACCTGTATTCTGAAGGTGATGATCATCAGACCTGACAGCCAGTGAGATAAAGATCCCAAAAGGTCTGTGCTATAGAGATTTGAGAAGCTGATGTTTCTACTACTAACAGGGATTAGCTCAAAATCAGTAGGATTTGTAAAGAACATATAAATTTCAAAGTGTTGTTTTTTAAAGATCTTTTAATTAAAACCCAATCATTGTAGCGAGACAACCCCTTTAAGGTCTGGAGACTGACTTGGCCACTCCATGATCTTAATGTGCTTCTTTTTGAGCCACTCCTTCATTACCTTTGCTGTATGTTTTGGGTCATTGTCTTGCTAGAAGACCCAGCCACGACCCATTTTTAATATTCGAGCGGAGGGAAGGAGGTTACCACCCCGGATTTTACAGTACATGTCTCCATCTATTCTCCCATTGATGCAGTGAAGTAGTCCTGTGCCCTTAGTAGAGAAACACCCCCAAAACATAATGTTTCCATCTCCATGCTTGACAGTGGGGACGGTGTTCTTTGGGTCATAGGCAGCATTTCTCTTTCTCCAAACACGGCAAGTTGAGTTAATGACAAAGAGCTCATTTTTTGTCTCCTCTGACCACAGCGTCTTCTCCCAATCATCACAGAATCATCCAGGTATTCATTGGTAAACTTCAGACGGGCCTGCACATGTGCCTTCTTGAGCAGGGGGACCTTGCGGGCACTGCAATATTTTAAACCCTTATGGCGTAATGTGTTACCAATGGTTTTCTTGGTGACTGTGGTCCCAGCTGTCTTGAGATCATTAACAAGTTCCCCCCATGTAGTTTTAGGCTGATCTCTCACCTTCCTCATGATCAAGGATACCCCACGAGGTGGTCTACGGGAGAAGAATTCTTAATGGTTGGTAGGGGATCAAATACTTATTTCTCTCAGCAAAATGCAAATAAATTTATATAATTTACACAGTGTGATTTTCTGGATTTTATTTTGGATATTCTATCTCTCAATGTTAAAATTAATTTACCCTTAAAATTATAGCCTGTTCATGTCTTTGTCAGTGGGCAAACTTACAAAATCAGCAAGGGGTCAAATAATTATTTCCTTCACTGTACATCTGGTATGCATAAACCAGGTTCTCTCTACAATTGGTCTCTATCCTGGGACCACGCACATTATCTTCTGATGGTGCCCTATCATTGAATTCCGTGACATCATTCCGCCTGCTGGCGCCTTATCAGTTTATATTTTTAGCTATTACTCCTGTCAGTATCGGGAGTATATACACCATTTCTAAGTACCAGCTTCCTATGTTATTTTGTCACTGCTATGAATATCGGCACTTTTCAATATTATTTCATTACCAATGCCATATTGTTATATGCGGTAAGGATCTTGTACATGTTAATAGCCATTTTTCATTCATCTTCATTTCCCTTATAGTAGGATAATGAACCGGATGATGAATACCACACAACTCCAGGCACATTTAACAGAGGTGAGAGACAACCAAGTGTCACATCACACCATTCGGAATGGTTTACATCAGCATGGTCTGTGTGCTAGACGACCTGCTGGCTACATTCTGTGACACTCTAAGTGCAGTAGCCACTTCCGTCTGAGAGCATCCTGCGTGAGGCTTTACAATGGCAAAGTTCTGTTGATCAATTGTAAGGTGTTGTCTTAGTCTCATGATGTCAAAATGTGAACAGCATGATGAGGAGGACTGTTTAAATCCCAATTCAAATAGATCCCCTAAATTTTTTACGCGATTCAGGGATCAAACACCTGTTGTGAATATTGCCATTAAGCTCCTTGTTAGAGATCAGCAAGTTGTGCAGAAAGAACTGAAACATTTAAGAGTTGGGCATTGACATTCTAAAGTTAAGAGATGGTCTAATTTAGTTAATTTAAATCAATTTTCAAGCACTTTTATGTTCATCCTGAAATTTAAACCAAATGCCAAATATCCCTAACTTTTTGTGAATAGTTTAAAACAGCTACAGTACTACAGACTACACACCTCTATTCTGAAAATGAATATACTATATAATGTTACTACAGGCTACACTGGAAACATGACAAAGACTGTGCACCCCATCCAAACCACTATGCCCTCAGAGATGACAAGAAACAGTGTTGGACTGGAGAAACAGAGGATTCTCCAAGTGACCTTGGCACTTACTTCACAAGTGCTGCTATTGCCACCTGGCGGCTGTTTATATGTATGATGTTTAGCTGGGGAGCAGTGCAGAGCTACAAGTCAGTTTCCTACACTGTTCCCCGGCTCATAAGGTAGATCTGTGGAGCAAAGAAGAGAACAAAGACCAAAAGCCTTTGTCCTTGTGCACAAATGTCAAGCTTAGCATTGGTTGGCCGAATCACAGCCGGCACAAGGCTTGCTTACTGCCCTACCTCAAGCACGCAGCCACAGTTTGCCTATTGTAGAGTTTAAAGGAGTTTTGCCACAAAGTAAAATTGACGTGGGAAGCTTGCAAATGAAATAAACAATTATTATTATTATTATTTATTTTTGAGCGCCCTTGGTTCCAGAGCGCTGTACATTCAGGTTTCATACGTAACATAGGTCAAACAAGTACAAAGGTGACAAATTAGTAACTAACAACTGGTACAGAAGGAGAGAGGTCCCTACCCATGAGGGCTTACACTCTAAAAGGAAGGTGGGAAGAGACAGAAGGTGAGGGGCAGACATGTTTGTGGGCCGGTGTACTAGTGGTGGGGTTATTGTTGTGTATAGGCAATCCTGAAGAGATGGGTTTTCAGGTTGCTTTTGAGGCTGGTGAGAGTGGGGGAGAGTCTGAGGTGTTGGGGTAGTGAGTTCCAGAGTATGGGGGAAGCACGGGAGAAGTCTTGGAGACAGTTATGTGAGGAGTTGATACGGTGAGAGCAGAGGAGAAGGTGCTGTGAGGAGCGGAGATTGCGTGAGGGGAGATATCTGGAGACTAAGGCAGATATGTATGGGGGAGAATGGTTATGTAGAGCTTTGTAGTCAAGTTACTAACTTGAACTGGATTCGGTGGGCAATGGGAAGCCAGTGAAGGGATTGGCAGAGGGGAGAGGCAGAGGAGTATCGAGGAGAGAGGTGAATCAGACGGGCAGCAGAGTTAAGGATGGATTGGAGGGGAGCGAGGGTACTAGCTGGGAGGCCACAGAGAATGATGTTGCAATAGTGTAGGCGTGAGATGTCGAGGGCATGGACCAGCATTTTTGTGCTTTCGAAGTTATGGAATTAGCGGATACGGGAGATATTTTTCAGGTGGAGGCGGCTGGCAGAAGTGAGGGTTTGGATGTGCGGTTTGAAGGACAGATTGGAGTCAAGGTTATCCCAAGGCAGCGGACTTGTGGAGCTGGTGAGAGAGTGTAGCCAGTGACTGTGATAGAGCGATCAGGTGGAGGGATGGAGTGGGATGGTGGACAGATGATGAATTCAGTTTTCTCCACGTTTAGCTTCAGGAGACGTGAGGAGAAGAAGGAGGATATGGACGAAAGGACAGTCAGGATCCGGAGAGTAAGAGGTAATATCTGGGCCGGAGATGTAGAGTTGGGTATCATCAGCATACAGATGGTATTGAAAGCCATGCAATGCTATTAGTTGACCCAGACCAAAAGTGTAGATAGAAAAGAGTAGTGGGCCCAGGACAGACCCCTGGGGGACACCAACAGAGAGCGGGCAAGGGGAGGAGGTGGTGCGTTGAATGTCCTACCAGTGAGGTAGGAGGATATCCAGGAAAGGGCCAAGTTCGTGATGCCGAGGGAGGAGAGGATTTGTATGAGGAGTGAGTGGTCGACAGTGTCAAAGGCGGAGGACAGGTCTAGGAGGAGAAGCACAGAGTAGTGGCTTGAGGCTTTGGCAGTTGCTAGGTCGTTGGTGACTTTGGTTAGGGCGGTTTCTGTAGAGTGGTGGGGTCAGAAGCCAGATTGCAGTGGTCAAAGAGAGAGTTGGTGGATAGATGAGAGGACAGTTAAGATGACGTGCTGCTCAAGGAGCTTAGAGGCGAATGGAAGCAGTGAGATGGGGCGATAGTTGGACAGACAAGAGGGGTCAAGAGAGGGTTTCTTAAGGATGGGTTTGATGGCCGCATGTTTAAAGGAGGAAGGAAAGATGCCAATGGTTAATGATAGGTTGAAGAGATGGGCGAGGGCTGGGATGATGACAGCACTAAGGTCAGGGAGGAGGTGAGATGGCAGTGGGTCAAGATTACAGGTAGTGAGGATGGATTTGGACAGTAGAGAGGAGAGCTTGTCATGAGTGACAGTAGAGAAGGAAGTTAGGGGGGAATAGTGATGATCAGTTGTAGATGTTGGATGTTGGGACACTGCAGGAATAGAGACAGATGGAGGGGACTGCAGGGTGAAGCTTTGCCTGATGAGATTGATCTTATTTAGGAAGTGAGTGCGAAGTCATCTGCTGAGAGGAGAGATGGCGGAGGGGGTGCTGGTGGACGGAGGAGAGCATTGAAGGTTTTGAACAGTTGTCTGGGTTGTGAACAGGAGGATATGAGGGGGGCGAAGTAATCCTGTTTGGCTGATGTGAGTGCAGATTTAAATGTATGCAGTGATTGTTTGTATAAGGTGAAGTCAGCAGTGGAGCGGGTTTTCTTCCAGCGGCGTTCAGCAATTCTGGAAGCTCGCCTCAGTTGTTTGGTGGAGTCTGTGTGCCAGGGTTGTCTGTTGATTTTGCGGTTCTGTTGTGTGTGAGGGGCAACATCAAGAGGGAGGTGATTGTGCTGTTGTAGAAAGTGGTGGCTGCGTCTGGTCAGCAAATGAGGAGATGGTAGAGAGGGAGAAAGAGATTCAGAGAAGAGTACGAGGGTTAAGGTGTTGCAGGTTTCTACGGGGAGTAATAGATTTGGGGCAGAGGGGCAGGTGCGGTGGAATTGGTGGAGAAGGTGAGCAGATTGTGGTCAGAGATAGGGAGAGGAGAGTTTGAGAGGTTAGATAGAGGACAGAGGCGGGTGAAGATGAGGTCCAGTGTGTGTCCAAACAATTTCACCATTCATTATTATTATTAAAAATTCTGCACCGTTTTTGTTTTAGCTGCTCCTTTAGTGAGCCATTGTTTACAGCTCGTCTCCAGGTGATACGACCGGGGCTGAGAACTCCTTAGTCCTGGTCGCACATGCTCAGACATCACCTCTCCTCTCAGGCAGCTACTGAGTGTTCAAACTCCAGGTGCTGTCACTCTACTCCTATCCTCTGTCCTCCTTAGTAATTAGTCAAATAAATAAAAAAGAAACCTCAATGAGGTTTGTACATTGATAAAGAGAAAAAAAACACAGGTTTGGTTCCTGCAGAGATTTGAACCTAGGACCCTTGTGCCTGGAGGCAAAAACTTTATCTTCCGTACTCACAATTTCTTTAAAATAAACAGACCTTTCTTGACTAGAGAGAGGAAAGGCCCCGGTGATATCAGCCTGCTGGGTCATATGATATGCAATTTAAATAAATCACACACCCCGCCTCCTGAGCACACAGAGCTGAAGAGCTGGATACAGGAGGTAGGAAATGAGATTATGGCAAAACCCCTTTAAGGCCAGGGAGTGAATGTTGGCAGGAGTTGGTACAGCTTTGATCGATGGGGTGAGGCTTGGCATGTGGTGGGCAGGGCTTGTCAACTATAGTGTTGAGCAATTGCGTGGGCTATCGTGATCGATCGATAGTCGATAGTCGGCCCCTATCGATAAGGGTTTTCGATCGTGAGCATCGATTATAGCGATTACCATTAAAGTCTATGGGGAGAGCAACAACACCTTCATTATTACACCCAAACAAGGCTGGAGAAGCTGAAATTAACATCCACAACAGTCAAATGGATATGGGGCTACATCTTAGGCAACACACTTAGGTTATAAAAAATCACAGAAAAAAAGTCACAGACCATTCCCACTATCCCTCAGTCTTTACCGACAGCCTGTACCCTTACACCTGCATCACCCCACAAATTAAAACGTGCCAGAAGGCAATTAATATTAGACCCATCATGTAACTTGAAACTGGACAATTGAATATCCTGTCCTGGAACGCAGCATTAGCCCCAACCTGCATGACCCCCAGATTTTAAAAAGTGCCGCAAAAAGGAGTCTTTCAACCACCATTTTAGTTGAACTGGATGTCACTTTTCTAGACTATATCTTCCAGTACCTGGCAGAATGACCTATTAAACCTGTCTGACCCACAGTTTAAAAAAGTGCCAGAAAAAGGAAGTCGTTTCCACCACCCTTTTAGTTGAACTGGACATATACAGTCCCCTGTCCTGGGCCACAGTATGACCATTAAACTCTGTCTGACCCCCAGAATACAAAGTGCCGAAAAAGAGTCTGTCACCACCATTTTAGTTGAACTAGACATTGACTAGAACTGACCTGTGCCCACATGCATTACCCAGGGCCGGGGGGGGGGGGGGATGGGGGGGGTTGGGGGGGGTGGGGGGGGGGTGTTTGTTTGGGGGGGGGGGGGGGGGTTACAGTGGGTGCGGTGATAGCCCCGGCTGGCGTCCGTCATCCTATTAACTACGCAGGTTAAAATGCCCTGATGACGGAGCAACAAAACCTTCGTGCTGAAGCAGAGTGCGGAAGCGGAAGTGTGAGAACTCCACCTTCCTCAGTACACAGTCAAGACCTGGTAAGCGCTTGCCCCTCCGTAATAAAAGAGTGCGGACCAATTGAGCTTCAACTTGGAAATACTGCGGTTAACGCTCGCTGATTACACCCAGGAGCCCTTTATCTTGGCATTCTTTTTTTCTCATTTTACTCAACGTGCTGGAGGAAATTGTTCTCTGGAACTTTGTTTCACTGTCCGTGCTCCATACTCATGACTTCTGAATAACCTACATCTGGTCAAGTTTTCCTTGGTACCTCCCAGGTACAATTCAGGTGTAATTTTTTTACCAGCTATTTTGTACATCAAGTTTTTTGTAGTATTTAATATCTAGAAAACACATTTTTAAAATAGGATGGAATCCCACCATGTCTTTGTTTCTCTTTTTTTCATTGTAATTAAATGGGTTGTCTCAAACGGAGGGATTGATAGCTATGTTACAAATCTTGCAAAAACAAGTCATTTTGCAATAGGTGTCCATTAACATGTCCTACCTATTTCCTGTTTCTGACAGCACCAATCACCCCTTGAGCCACCTCTTGACAATTGTGAAGAACAAACGTCTGTTAGAAACAACTTTATTTAGAATAGGACCTGTAGTATAGCTGCATGTCACAGCAAAAAATCCCCCAAAAAAATCAAAGCATGCACCCTAGAGCACTTAGGACAATTGGTGACAAAAAACAATTGTCTGTTAGAATCAACATTTTTTTAGAATAGGACCTGAAGTATAGCTGCCATGTCACAGCAAAATGCCCCCCAAAAAGTCAAAGCATGAGACCCTATAGAGCCACTTTGGGACAATTGTGAAGAACAAAATAGTCTGTTAGAAACAACATTTTTTTTAGATTAGGAAACTGTAGTATATCTGCATTGTCACATGCAAAATGTCCCCAAAAATTCAAAGCAACCCTTGAGCCACTTTGGACAAATTGTGACGAACAAATGACTGTTAAAACAACATTTATTAGAATAGGGACCTGTAGTATAGCTGCATTCACAGCAAAATGCCCTCCAAAAATTTCAAAACATGACCCATGAGCCACTTTTGACAATTGTGAAGAACAAATGTCTATTAAGAAACCAACATTTTTTTAGAATAGGACCTGTGGTATTAGCTCATTTCAACGCAAAATGCCCCCAAAAAATTTCAAAGCATGACCCTTGAGCCACTTTGGATCAATAGTGAAGAACAAATGTCTGTTAGAAACAACATATTTTTATAATAGGACCTGTAGTATTGCTGCATTTCAAAGCATGACCCAAAAAATTATAAAAAAAGACTTCTCAGGCACTGTTAACAATTGTGAGGTGAGAAATGCCACTTAGAAAAGGTCAACATTCTGTTCCACAGGCCCATGAATTAAAGCTGTAATCTTCTCACAGCTACATTGACCCCAAAAATTATAAATATTACTCTCAGCCACTATTAAAAATTGTGAGGAGAAATGCGCACTTAAAGCCACTTTTCTGTTCCAAAGGACCATAATTATAGCTTGTTCTCTCAGCAACATGACCTCAAAAAACCATTGACAATGCGAAAACATCTTAAGATAAAAGTGAGTATAATGGAATAACCGGTGTTGTCATAAACCTTGAATGACATTTTACAGGTCTCCTCACAGCAAAAGAAAATAAATAGAGGAAAAGAGAATAAAAATTGCAAAAGTAAGAAATGATCACTTTATTAAAAAAAAAGATTTCAAGAGGGACCATTTCTGTTGAAAAGGAATATGAAGTAGACACCGGCAACAATCGGTGACCTCGGAATTGGGGCCACAACCTCATCCAGAGATCCATGCCTGATTCATCTGAAGAAAGTCAAAAACGATCCACAATTATCTGTGGAAAGCCGGATGCGTTTGTCTGTAAATGACTCCCTCCAGCTGTGCTGAAGGTCCGCTCAGATATACGCTGGCTAGCTGGGCAGGACAACACCTCTATGGCGTGAACGATCCAGCTCGGGCCATTTCTCATTTTGGATACCCCGAAGTCTATTGGGTCCGGAACACAAGCAAAAAACATCGTTGTTGAGACCCCGCAGATAGTCCGTTGCACGCACGATCTTAAGCTGATCATCTCTGTGTGTAGGATGTGTGCCCTGCATGCATGCGTTGGTAGGTGTAAACAAAAGATTGCCAGAGGTACTCATTAGGCTTTCCGCCACCTTGCCTGCTGCTGCCTGCTACGCCTACTTGGCAACTCTACCTTCATGTCAACTCGCTGATGTTGTTCCCCGGACATATTTGGGAACTTGAAGCAGACGCAACAGATGTGCTCCAGTTGATCAACAGCAAGGTCTCCATTTTCCTGCATTTTTTACTCTCTATTTGGGTGGGTGGAAGGAAAGAGCTGAGTTTTGTTTTGTACCTGGGGATACCAGAGGGTGGCCACCCCGTAACTGTTTGTTCATTTTGAATGGGCACTTAATGCGAGGATCATGTTGGAGGAAATGGAGCATCCAAGAGCACTCATTGTTGAGAGATGGAGCCTTTTGATTTCCCAATCCTCTGGGTCGAAGGGGCCCAAGCAAACTGATCTTCCTCATCTTTTCCTCCGTCCGCCTCAAAATTCACGCCAACCTCTTTCCAAAGGCAGGAACGTCGGTAACATCGGTTTCTAGGAATACCTCCTCCTCTCCTCACTCTGGCTCCGCACAGCTTCGAACACAGCCCTGACTTTGCCTGAGATGATGCACTCCTGAGAGCTGATCGACCACCTTTCACTAAGCTTTGGACCCGAACCACAGCTAATGAAGAACCGATGAAATTGTGAAACATCGGGCCTTGTGGATTTGACCGGAGAGAAAGGCTCCGTGTCCGCATCTGGTGTCCCTTCTCCCTCACTCCTCGCTGGCGGGACCTGATTGTTCGAGTTGTCCCAACTATCGTTTCCAGAACTAAGATCACCACAATGCTCATGCTGACAAGGGCATTGTCCGCACAGACCCTTTTGGTGGCTTCTTCAAAACTGGCAAGGATGGTGCAGAGTTCTTTCACCTGCCTCCACTCTCGGTGGTTCAACACCCCGAGGTCCGCACCGCTGCTTGTCCGCACCGTCCTGCGGAATGGCATTGCGCTGCTGCCCACAATCGCTGAGCATGTGGAGGGTGGAATTCCAGCTGTTGCCGACGTCAACAATGAACGGTTGACGGGAGGCCGAGCTGACCTGCAACGCAGCCAGGCGGGACGAAGCAGGGTGCGAACGCGGAAGTGCGAACTCAGACCTCGAGCCTTACTTCAGCAGGCAGTCCAGACCCGGGTAGCTCTTTAGAAATTCTGGACGACAAGGTTCATGACATGTGCCAGGCAAGGGATGTGCTCCAGCCTACCGATCTTAAGGGCGGCCAGCAGATTTCGCCCGTTATCGCACACCACCTTGCCTGGCACAAGGTTCTTGTCACCCAGCCAGCGCTCGGTCTCGTTGCTTAGAGCAGTCCACAGCTCCTGACCTGTGTGTGGACGGTCTCCAAGGCAGATTAATTTCAACACGGCCTAGTGTCTCTGGGCATGTGATGCCACCAGAGGACCTTTGGGGGACAGAGCCCTGCACCATCCCTGCGGTTGTGAAGGGCGGCGCCGAGCCAGAGAGCAACCGTCAACCCCAGAGACATACACCCAGCTCATCCAGTGAGCTGTTCACAAGAAGTATAGCGCCTTGGCCGTGCTTACAATCCATGTGTCGGTGTGAATGGACTTTTCCGTACACAGATGCAGACAACGCGCTTGAAATTTAGAATGACACTGGCTGTGGGTCCAGTGCATGTGACGCGTTTCTTTGGCCAAAAAAAAAGAAATAGCCTGCTCGGCACTGGTATTGGGGGGCAGGCGAGGGCCATGACAGTGTCGGGAACCCATTCTGTTTTCCACCAGACCGGAAAGGCAACATGTATCCAAGGCCAAAAGCCTGGCAATGCCGACATTCAGGGCCCCCCCACCCCCCCCCCTTTTTTTTTTTTTGCTTTGGGATGGTTTGGGTTAAAGTGTTTCTTCTGCTCCCAAACACTGGCATACAGAAGGCTGGCTGCTAGACTGGCTGCTGGTGTCGGCGTGCAGGTCGTCAAACTGGCGGAAGTGAGAAGGGTAGGATGGGTCCTGGTGGTGCTGGTGGTACTCGGGCGACGCTGGAGGCCCTGAAGCGGAGGCTGAACCCATGATCATGACTCCTGAGAGACATGGGCAGCTGAGGAACGCTTGGTGTTTGGCGGAGGAGAAGGAGGCGTAGACAGAGGGTGTGGACAATGGTTGTGAGCCCGGCGTCGGGTCTGGCCTTTTTTGGCCAAGTTTTCCCTCCATGTCAACTCATTGCATTTCTGCATGTGACTAGACTATGTAATGTGGTGGTTAAACCACTTAAGGTTCTTGCCCTCTACTTATTCTTTACGCAAAGGCGGCATACAAGACCATCACAGTTGCATGACCGAGGCAAGGTACAAATGAAGGCCCAGGCTAGATAGTCGGACCTTTTTGACGGCGATAAGCCGAGGAGCGGAGGATTGTCGCTGACCGAGGCTGGCCGGAAAACATATCATCGTACTCTGCGACCGCCTCTTTCACCTTTTTGAGGCGGGACCCGTACTGACACAACCCCCATCGACTTCCTCCACGTCCAGTGAATGAAGCGCTCGCAGCAAATTCCTGCTGAAAAGACCACCATTGATCCGCAATGTCGTCATCATCATCCATCAACACAGTGACTTTGTCGTCCGATTTTCCTGCATCCAGAAGCTGCGGGCTACAAGCAAGGGGCCAACTGCAAGGCCGGTTTTGCCTGAGCCGCCCGTGATTTTTGCCGATATGACTGGCTTCCATCACCTCCTCTGATGGCATCCGTAAACTGGGCGTCATAGCAGACCTAAATCATCCTCATTGATCTTTTAACATGCCTTCTGACCCCACCGCATTTTTGTCATCAAAGAGGTCCGCAGACAATGGATTCTCCACGATTGGTGGTACACGAGTTGACAATTTGGGCTGCTTCATGTTGGACGGAAGCTGATGATGCTGATGACGACATTTGGTGGCCGTGACTGCGAGGACGAGAGAGGTAAGACTGCTAAGAATGCAGTTGCATTAACCAATGAAGTACAGATTGGCACAATGTACGATTACTTAGATTCCCAGTGGCCCGACACCAGCGATGACATGCCTGACGTCCTGCCACTGGACGATCCGCTTGCCGCATGCGTGTTGTCGCCCATCACGGGAAGGAGCCCTTCTCGTTCGTACCTCTAGCCTCCATTGCTACCCCCCTCTTTGCTCGCTTACCACTGCATTACGCCCCATGTTTAGAAATATAAAAATTTTGATAAGGTATGGAATAGTTTTGGAAAGTCTCTTATAAAAGACAGCAAATCACAGCTATTCTCAAATCCCTCTAATCAAAACAAATATTGCTGGATTTCAAAATTTAACTGCAAGGTGTCCCTAACCACAAATCTGGGCTGGGCTAAAAGTCCAAAAAAACACGTATCTGATAAGTTTTTGGTATAATAAACGGTATTTTTTTTGTGCACTTTCAATTCCCCTGTGGTGAATATAGAATTGCTGTTTTTAAGATTTACGTGGATGCTGCGTCAATGTACCAATGCATGGGAGTGGCAAAAGTCAAAAAACACGTAACTGTTATGTTTTCGTATGATATCACGGTATTTTTTGCACCTTTTCAATTCACCTGTGGTGAATATAGAATTGCTGTTATAAGATTTACGTGAGATGCTGCGCAATGAACAATTGCTGGGTGTGCAAAACTGACAAAAAACACGTAACTGTTATGTTTTTCCGTATGATACACTATTTTTGGCAACAAACAACCTGTGCTGACTACAATATTTGCAGGTGTATCTTTAAACTGCAAGGTTGATATATCAACAGTCACAGGTGTAAATGGTAAGAATTAAAATGCGAACACAAATCTGAAATGTATACTGATAATAAAAGGTGGAGTTTTGCACCTAACCAAAGAGACCTGCAGTACTAGAAATGATGTGTATCCAATATAAGTATCAGGCTGCCCAATATTCCAGGAAATATTTCCAATAGCAAACTGTTAATAAAATAGATATTCCACTACACGTGTCCTACACTAATTCTTGGTGAACTTTATCCAGTGTTCTTAATAGATAAGATCTTGTCTGTGTACGCCCGCAGGGGGACCCCCCCCCCCACTCCCACCGCCGAGAATTTAACAGCGAGTAGATTGTCTGCTTTAAAATTCTCTAGCTAACTACATTAAAATACTTTCAAATCTCTTAGATATAGACTAACATTGGAACAGGATCACACTAATAGTAGAGGTTATCTCTGTGCAGAAAATTACAGACTAATTTCGCTGAGCTGTTTGGCCACAGGCAAGCGTCAGTCCTATCCCAATGAGAACGCTGAGAGACACAGGAGGCTGAAAACAGGAAACGCTGTTTCTATGTATAAACGAGGTCATGTGATTTTGTCCACCAATCGCACCATACACATCCCAGTCATGACGTCGCACACACATCGTCACCCTGGCTCTATTTCTGTAATCTGATTTGGCTTGGCCGCCAAAATTACAGGCACGCCGAAAAAGGCGCGATCTTAATAGATGATCCCGATTTAACCTTAATTATCGCATGATCTGGGAAATTTCGATCACCATAAAAACCTTGCCGATTTCAACTTTGTCGATAAAAATCGCTCAACACTAGTCAACTACCTCTGTGTGTGGCAAAGACTTTGATCCTGGCATGGACACCTAATGCAAAGGCAGCCAGCACTGAAGAAGACCAAGGAGGAGTAGATAGAGGAGTCAGGTGTTGGATCTGAATAGATTTGCATGTCAGGCAATAAGTTTGAAATCAGTTCAGAAGCTGGGTCTGCTTCAAAAGCAGTGGGTGTTAGCGGTTAACAAGAAAAAAAAAGGAAATACAACAAATCATAATGACCCACAGAATATAATCAATATGTCATTTAAGCCAAATGGTAAACTCTATGGAAAAAAAAAAAGATGCCAAACTGCATTTTTTACCATTAAAAAAAAAATGTTTCGTACATTATGTCTGATAACTTAAGGTGAAGCATTTTTATCCTGTGTTGTTTTTAGATTAAAGGGGTTTTGCCATAAAGCAAAATCCCATTCTGAGGCTGGCTTGTAGTTCGTTATGAACTGGGAGATTGTGACGCTGGTGCAGTTATACCTGTTCTCTTCTATGGCAGTTCCAAATACAGCCGAGCGAGTGTGCCCAGCTGTCCTCAGAACTTCCATAGACATAAATCGGGGAGACCTGCACACGTGCAGCCATCTCTCCATTAAATGAGGTCGACTTGTAATGCTTCATGGAAAATCACCTTTAAAATACTATGAAAATGTGAGCGACATGCATGATTTTTGGCACCCAGGCGCCATTTTTTTTGCACGCATTTGTAGCGTAGAATGCGCCTGAATCTATGAACCTGTTCTACTGCGGGTCATAGATTTTGCGCTTTCCAGCTACTAGGTGACACTTCTGGCTCAGGTAAACCACTTTTAAATTGGCCTGCCCGTTCCAGCAGTAATGCATCTTGATTTGCCAGTCAAAAGTCATAAATGTGTAGATTCGTACTGTTGTAGTGCCCCGCCTCCAGCACGCCCTCCCAATCTCCGGCACATTACAAAGTTCCGCGTGTGCTTTGTAATCGCCTGATATGGTAGTGCGCCTGTTTAAAAATAGAGCGACCGGGGCGCTAAAAAGACGCCAGACTTCAGGCACAGCCCGTTCATACATGTCACCCTGTATGTCTGAATAATTTTATCCATATGTCCAATATGGGCAAGTGAAAGACATTGAGGGCCATCCTTCCTCCCCTACATCCTATCATTAAATGGTACCTTAAGAAAATATAAGCCATCATACTGCTATATTGAAGGGAAAAAAAAAGTTATGGTCCTTGAAAAGTAAAAAAAATTAAAAAAGGCATTGCCAAAAATTGCTGTGTCAGAAAGGATGTGATCTAAATTTATTGGGGGGTCTGGAGTTTGTATTATTCTGTGCAGACCACCTGTATGGACCAAATACTGACCACAACATGGTCATGTATGGTATGGTACTGTTGTTGGCTATTTTAGGCCCTATTCACATCATGTTTCTGGCTGCCATTTGTGGCATCCCTTGGAAGACTGTGTAACATTTATCCTGATAGATACCACAGTGGGGCCATGACAGGCCAATAGAGATCTATAGGGTAAACACATTCCGAATTGGAGTAGGTTTGCCCTAATTACCAAATAAACATGCTTTGAGCATCAGACACAAGAGTGGTCTACCACGCTTTTCTGTCCAATGCACAAAGTGTATACGTTTGACAACTGTACACCTATTTGGATTACAGCTGGCCTATAGATCTGTCATGGCTATGCTGCTGTGTTTATCCTGAGAGATACCATGAAAAGAGTTCATAAATGTGATGTGAATGAGGCCTAAGTCTGTGTACAGTGCTGGATTGGCCCACTGGAGAATCATAGTTACGTAGTTTCATAGTTTGTCAGGCCGAAAAAAGACATGCGTCCCTCCAGTTCAGCCTATTTTGCTAAAGTGTTGTTCCAGAGGAAGGCAAACCCCCCATGAGGTAGAAGCCAATTGTCCTCATTTTAGGGAAAAATTGCTTCCTGACTCCAATCTGGCAATCAGAATATATCCCCGGATCAATGCCCCTTCTCCAGAATCCTGGTCACTATAACTTGTTATATTATTACGCTCCAGAAATGCATCCAGACCCTTTTTGAACTCTGTTAGTGAATTCACCATGACAGGTTCCTCTGGCAGAGAGTTCCAGTCTCACTGCTCTTACAGTAAAGAATCCCTTTCTATGTTTATGTAGAAACTTTCTTTCCTCAAGATATAGAGGACGCCCCCTTTTTATAGGTACAGCCCTGGGTATAAATAAATCTTTAGCGGGATCTCTATATTGACCCTTAATATATTTAAGCATATGTATTATGTCCCCTGAAGCCGTCTTTTCTCTAAACTAAATAATCCTAATCTTGCTAATCTTTCTGGGTATTGCAGTCCACCCAGTCCTTGTATTATTTTTTGTTGCACACCTTTGTACCTGTTCAAACTCCACAATGTCTTTCCTGTGCACTGGTGCCCAAAACTGTACACAATATTCCATGTGTGGTCTGACCAGTGACTTGTATAATGGATGAATAATGTTCCCATCATGTGCATCTATGCCCCTTTTAATACACCCCATAATCCTATTTGTCTTGGCTGCTGCTGCCTGACACTGGCTGCTACAGTTACTGTCCACCAGAAACCCCAAATCCTTCTCCATGTCACTTTTACCCAGCGTTTTTCCATTTAACATGTAATCATATTACTTGTAACATGACATATGAACGTGTACTTCCACTTGTATTGCATTTATCCTTTAATGATGTTGAAAATAATAAAAAATGTTTAAAAAAAAACACAAAAAAACATGTAATCATGTAATGGATTTTTCCTCCCCATGTGCATAACCTTGCATTTGTCTGTGTTAAGCCTCATCTGCCATTACTCTGCCCAGGTCTCCAACCCTTTGTAAAAAGATCCCTTTGTAAAAACACATTATCCTCTATTGTGTTGATTACTTTAAAGAGCTTTGTATCATCTGCAAAGATTGATATTCTACTGTGCAATCCATGTGTAAGATCATTAATAAAAATATTAAAGAGGATAGGGCCCAATACTGAGCCCTGTGGTCTCCACTAGTAACAGGGATCCAGTCTGAGTATGTACCATTATTTACTACCCTTTGTTTTCTACCACTGAGCCAGTTGCTTACCCACTTGCACACATTTTCCCCCAGTCCAAGCATTCCCATTTTACTTACCAACCTTTTATGTGGTACAGTATCAAATGCTTTAGAAAAATTTAAATATATGACATCCAGTGCCTCACCCCGATCCAGTCTAGAACTAACTTCCTCATAGAAGCTGATGAGATTAGTCTGACAGGACCGATCCTTCATAAACCCATGCTGGAACGGCGTTATACATTTATTTTCAGTGAGATAGTCCAGGATAGCATCTCTAAGAAACCTTCAAACATTTTACCTAGAACAGAGGTTAAACTTACCGGCCTATAGTTTCCAGGATCACTTTTTGACCCCTTTTTGAATATTGGCACCACATGAGCTATGCGCCAATCCTTTGGGACATACCCCGGTATATAATATTAACAAACAATGTGATAACTACATATACAATTATTGTATTAGGCTCTTACTGACATATGAGATACAGCTACATCCTAATATTGGTAAGGGAGTATTGAGTGGTCTCAGTGAATAAATCTACTCCATACAAAGCGGGTGCCGGTTGTTACAGTTATCAGCAGTCATTGACTGTGACCGTAGATAACTACGATCCTGGATATATAATGACTTAAATGATGCAGTAACTTTCACTAAAGAGTTAAAGAATCGTGCGGCGCCCCATTTTACTAACCCTATCACTGCTATATATCTGGTGTGAGGTACCCAGTAGTGTTTTTTGTCTGGTAGGGCCTAGAAGCTCCAGTCTTACACTAACAGGAATCACACCTCCAAACATCCAGAGATCCATACTTACATGTTAATTATCAGTAATCAACAAAAACATTACTTACCTGTCCTCTAATGTTTCTTTATATTTGCTGACTGGAGTACTCACCATCTTGCATGACTTCCTATTGAGATATACATCTGAAAAAGAAACAGAGGTGTGATAATACATTCCTGGTATACTTTGTCACAATTTTCCTATGTCTTACAGATAAAAATAAAAAAAAATTAAATTGTTTGTGACTGTATAAATTGTTGAAAAAACATACTTACCTATTTAAGAAATCACTGATCCGACGCGGACGCTCCTCATAGTCTCTCTGGTCTTTGTTTGCCAATCTTTGGCACCACTTTGTGATGGTTACAATGGAAAGGCACTAAGGCCACTAATTGAATGTAATGGTCATGTGCTGAATGAAGTACCACTGGCACCTCTTCTCACCACACTCTGTTCTCTTCATGATGTTAATAGAATGACACTAGACAGCAGAGGTCACTAGGCCATGATGTCAGAGAGCGCAGTACAAAATCACTAAACAGGAGAGTAACCAAGCCGAAGTCCAGAAACAGAGAAACACCTACTATATAGCAAAATGTGCAGAGACTAAAGCCAGGACACAGAAGCAATCACAGGCATAGAACTAACACAGAGATGGATTTAAATATCCTGCTCCAGCTAGGGATTGGATTCAGGGGCTTAACCCCTGAGGCTCCGTTCCAAACCCAGGCTAGGACTCAAACAGACTGGTATCTCTTAAAGAGAACCTGTCACATACAGTTGAAACCAGAAGTTTAGCCACGAACTGTACACCCCTGTCCAAAACAATGTTCTCCGGAAGCCCATCAAGGCAAACTACATGATCAATAAACAGACTCAACAATATTTTAGAACTAGGAAGCTGAGACACCGGAACAAAATGAAACATTTGACTGAAATGATCGCCAATCACCCAAATTACTGTCTTTCCCTCAGAGCGGCAAATCTGTAATAAAATCCATGGACAAATGAGACGAGGGCCTTTGGGGAACAGGAAAGGACAAAGATACCCTGAGATGCCTTGAGAAAGCGCTGTCTTACGCGAAACACCCGTAGGCCAAGTAAGGTGTGCTTTTTTCCCGATGGAACATGTGCTATTTTAAATGAATAAAGAATCCGAGAAGAATATTGGTGAGTGCCGCTTATAACTATTTTCTACTGTGAACAATGATCTGAACTGCCTTACTCTAAGCTGAGCACCGGCACATTTATAAGAGACTTACGGTATATTGGTATACTGATCGGGTGTTTACATTGCAAGGAGAGCTATTGGGTTCGGAGCCGCCTAGTTAATTTCTCCTCTGGAGATTCAGGGAGTAACACCAAGGAAAGGGACACCTAGATTCTAAGTTTAGCACAGAAGGAATTTAGCCTTGAACTGTACACCCCTGTCAGAAACAATATTCTCCGAAAGCCCATGAAGGCGAACTACATGGTCAATAAACACACACGACTATATTTTAGAACTAGGAAGCTTAGACACCGGAACAAAATGACACATTTGACTGAAATGAACGACAATTACCCAAATTACTGTCTTTCCCTCAGAGGGGCAAATCTTTAATAAAATCCATGGACAAATGAGACCAGGGCCTTTGGGGAACAGGCAAGGGACAAAGATACCCAATGGGCCGGACGCGCAGGATCTTTACCCGAGCACAAGTCTCACAGGTGGAAATGTAGGTGGTGTCAGAGAAAACATAGGGTTAAGTTATTTCTCTATTATTCACTAAGTTTTAAATGTTCATATTTCTAAGACTTAGAAGGATTTTGACCTTGATCTGCCTAGCGTGTTTAGCTTTGACGTAGTTATAAATGTAATAGACGTTGCTTAGTTTTATGGTCTTAAATTTAAATTGTTCATACCCTGTTTCCCCGAAAATAAGACAAAGTGCTTTTTTTAATGCAATTCCGAGTTTGGCTGCTTCTGCTGATGTTTGTGATTAAATCACTACAGTATATTAATACAGGTGGATTTTTATTCAACTGTAAATGTGAATTCTTGTTCATGGAAAAATAAGAAATTCCCTAAAAATAAGTCTTAGCTCGTCTTTAGGAGCAAAAATTAATATAAGACACTGTCTTATTTTCAGGGAAACAGGGTAATTTCCAACAGAAGAATTATGTTTATCTAAAGTATTAGCCCACCTATTCTCTTGGTTTTTGTCCCTCCAATTCCACAGATGATACATATTTGTTTATATATATGTATGGCAACAGATGATTACTGTAACATTCCATTACTTAATTTACAGAATCTTCTAGAACCATTAAGATGTCCTCCAGAATCTTTTTCTAGGATTTAATAATTAAAACAAAGGTTAGATAAGTTGTTTTCTCATCTTACATATTTGAATAATGACGGTCTGATTTACCAGGTGATATTCTGCAAATTAATTATTAGAAATGCAAAACAAACTTAATGTACAGGTCACGTATTAAAAGTATCTTTATAAGTAACCAGTTGTATTGTATTATGATTAAACAAATTGTATTGCAAATTATAATAAAAATGTGAAGTAATGATGATGATGATGTTAATGTTGCCACACCTCTAGACCAACCCGTATAAAAACTTGTATGTATCAACCAAAATAAAGGACTTTGCTTCTGAAATCAACCTGATGTCCTTTATTCTATTAATTTTAAAAATAGACTAAATCGCATTTTATAGTAGCAACAGCAGTAACATCACAGCGCAAAGACAGGCACCAGTAAGAGTGAGAAAGAAGTCTTTTAGTTTGCGCTATTCCTGGATGAAGACAAAGGACAGAATTGTTTAACTCGCTGAATAGTTAGAATCTAACCTGTGGCGGTACAAATAACTTCCCATTGGAAGTAGCGGGTGGAGCTAAATTCTGAAACTGTCTAATTGTCATCGGAAAAGTTTGGGGTAAGAGTCAGATATGTGCTGGAGTTTTCTGGACTCGGACGCTCTGGGCAATTCCAGATTAGATGACCCATTGCTCCACAGTAGGCACAAAGCCCCCTCTGCTTTCCAAAGATTCTACGGCCTCTGGTCGATCCCAGCTGCATCACTGGATCCAACGTCTCGTTAGGTGTGGAGGACAGGAGAGCTATCTCCGAACGCTCTCTTTGACGCTCATGTAAACGACGGTCGAGTCATAAAGCGAGAGTCATTGACTCCTCTAAGGTTTTAGGTTGCAGACAGTGGACGAAAAGATCTTTTAGTGTCTCTGACAGTCCTTGGCGAAACAGATATTGCAGTGTCATTCCACTGTGAAGACTTCTTAAACGGGGAGCAGACAGTCAACATACAAAAGGGCACAGCGAAACAGAAAACAAACAGGTGAACAAGGTCAGACGAGCCAAGGTCAAGCCAAGAGAGAACGCAGCACAAAATCAGAAAACAGCAGAGTAACCGAAATACAAGCCAAAAGTCCAAAACCAGAGTAACACCTACTATATAGCAAAACACACAGAGACTAAAGCAGGATATAGAAGTAATCACAAGCATAGAACTGACACAGAGATGGGTTACAATACCCCGCCCCAGCCAATAATTGGATAAGGGGACTTTTTTTTTTTTTTTTTAGAAAAAAAGTGGTTTTTTTGACAATTTAAAAAAATAAAACACAAAACTTACTGATAATACAAAAAAGAAACAATCTAAAGACAATCACACAAAATCCAAGATTTGCAATATGTGTAAGAGAACATAAGTCACAAAATAACTTTCAATCTATCTATCATGCTAGTTGCATATATGGTCATGACAATAAGCAGTTGGGATTAGAGAGAAGAAAAAAAAAAACATGCCCATATGGCAAATAAACATCAAACATCCGCATTCCCCATCATCATAAGAAGGGATATAAATGAATTTCAAAAGGGGGCAGGAGAGAGAATAGACCGGTATCCAAAGCATACAAGATTCACACTCTTGGCCCCTGGTCTACCACCTCTTAATCACAATTCTTGAGCAATAAGCCAATTATTCTAAACCACAGAAAAATGCTTAGGGATGCCTCTAGCAGCATATGTCACTTTATAATGAAGAAGATTTGCATTGACCAATTGTTTCCATTGTTCTAAGGTAGGAATCTTTGGTAGTTTCTAGATTAGGAGAATTTTTTCCTTGCAAAGAACTACAACAACTGGTACAGAGTACACTCAGATTTGCTAGGAACTAGTTCTTATACAAGACCCATGTGACTATTGCCAGGTTGGCATAGGTTTGGGAGATCCTAGGTTCAGAAAAATTGGGGCTTTCAACCCATTAGTCTTATATCCAGACACTAACACACTGTGTAAAATAGTGTTCCTGTTCCTCACCACATCTAGAACAGTTAGCCAAGGGTAGACAATGCATTTGTTTTAATCTAACTGGTGTAAGATATACTCTATGCAACCATTTGACTTGTATAAGCTGGTCCCTAGCACTGAAGACAGTAGATCGCCAGAAGGATCTTAACTCAAAAAGTGCATTATCTGATAAAGACTGGATATTTCTTTGGCACTTTCCCAGAGACGCTGAAAGCAGGGAGGCCTAGCAATCCACAATGGCTTTAAAAATAGTTGAAACAAATTTTTGGGGGAAGATCATCACCTCTGTATAGAAATATGACTGCACTATAATAGCTATTACTGATATAATAATTCTTTTTTCAAATGTCAAGTTCATTTTATGATTAAAGTGACTCCATAAATACATTTATTTCTATAAGCCGTGACCTGCCTCATTCTGGGGTGGGGTGTGATTGGAGGGAGGTTCGCCTTGGTTGGCACATGTGTTCTGCAACGGTTCCGGGCGACAGACCTGCCACATCTTTTCAACTGAAGGCTCATCATGAGAAAACAATGGCGGAAAAGGGAACTATCGACTCCCTGCCCCACTGAATGACTACTCATGTGTGCCGGAGGCAAAGCCTTTGGCTTACAGGAGTAGGTAGCGCAAGCGGCATGATACAACAATTTTATCAAGCCATTGCATCTCCTAGACCAAAAGCCTAAAGTTTAGGCCTTGAGCCTTGGAGATGCCAGGAGAAGCATATTGGCTTAGGTGGTGTGATAACGTCCTGCTGCTAATCATGGACACTAACTTCCAAGGCTAGCTGCTTAGCGGATAAAAGGGGAAAAGTGTCATATACCTACCTAAGTGGGACCTATATATCTATCTACCTACAGGGGGCCATATATACCGACCTATCTATCCACAGGGGACATATAGACCTACCAATTTACCTACAGGGGGCCTTTATGCCTAACTACATACAGAGGGAATAAACCCATCTACCTACATGGGGCCTATATACCTATCCACCTATAGGGAGGTCCCTATACCTTTCTACTGTGAGCCTATATACTTACCTAGTGAGGTTCTATATACCTACCTTCTTAATCAGGGGCAATATTCCTACATTCTTAATAGGGGGCCTATATACCTATCTTTTGGAAGATCTATATACCTACCCACCTACTTAATGGGGGCCTTCTTTACCTACCTAATTGGGGTGTAGCCACATAAAAGGGGTTTCACCAATCTGCCTACCTATATTCAGGGTGTGCCTACCTACTATATGGGGGCACAAGAAAAGACTAAAGCTTGGTGCTTAAATGGGAGCTCCATCTTGGGATACTTTTAGGGTATGTTCACAATACGTTTATTGAAATGTAAATTTACGATTCAAAAATGCCTGATTAGAGGCATATTTTGAAGGATATTTGGAAGAGTATTTTGAAAAATCCTATCCCCATTGTTTCCTATGGGGATATTTACGAGCGAAAAACGCCTCAAGAATTGACATGTCACTTATTTTTACGGCCGTAATCATGTCCAAAAACAGCTCACAATTACACTTGTGAAATATACTTCATGTGAACGATTTGAATATTGTCTTAGGCTGATTTTGGGTAATAAGGCAGAGCGACCTCAGGCAGTCGCATGTTTCTGCCACTAGGTGGAGAAAAGCAGGATAACTGCAAGCAACATGTTACTTGGCCTTGGTGGTGTGAGAGCCATTTATGTATGTCGCCAGCCACAGTAGACGGTTGGCAGACGGGTATAGTAGTGTGGCTGTTTCAGCCGTTCCCGGGTTGGCTCTCATCGAGCGTAGACAACGTGTTGGGTGGGTGCCTACTCCCCGTGTTCCAGGACAGGCAATGTGCAGATCTCTGAAGGACTATAAAAATCCTGGTACTGCAGGATCTGGGGGTGTGGTTTGCTGCCTGAGTTTTGGAGCAACAGTGGCTTGAGGGAAGCCAGAAGTTGTCAGTAGGAGCCTGACCAAAGTGGATATTTGTGGGGCTGGACGTCAGGTCCAGACCACAGTAGAGAGGAACTCAACCTGTATAGCAAGTGCTGGACGGATGAGAATTAAGTTTTTTTTTTTTTGTTTAGTTTAATTTAACCTGTGCCTAAAGAGGAAATAAAGCTAGCTGCGGCCAAAACGAGAAGCCCTAGTGTGGGAGTGACATATGTTGGAGTGCCAACCATTCTACCATCCGTTAGCTGAATGGCCCCCTAAGACTGTCCAAGAAGGCGACTGGACGAGTGTGTCTTACAGTATATTCACATGGAGTATTGCAGCCACATAGTTGCACGTACTGTGTGCGACACTAAACGCATGCTGCTTCAGAAGTACGTGCTGGCCAGCGCGTATTTCTGAAGTGCTCCAACTGACATTCACTTTCCCGCGTATTGTGTGTCGTGGAAAATAGCAGGTCTTCAAGAGAAGACATTTTCCCATTTATGGAGATATCACAATGGCTTCCGCTTAGGGTACAGGTACATCCACACGGCATGGTGTTCAGTCAGTTTTCAGATTTGAAAACAGTCTGAAAACCGACTGTCAACCATCGCCATAGACTACAGTAGAAAATTTGAGCTGCAGCCTACACAGCTCAGATTTTCTGACAGTGTCGGATTTCAAATCCGAAAACTGTCAAAAAAACATGGAACATGCATGTTCTGATACCCCGTTTTCAGGCAGAAAATGTTCTGTTCAATGATAGGGGAGGGGATGGCCAAATCTGCAGACATAACCGTCCCCCTAAACTGCTCAAAAGACGATAAAATACCGGTTGGATTCTTTAATCAAAATCTTCCGGGTATTTTGTCACTGCCATCTGAAAACTGACTGTCAAAATCCAACTGAAAACCTATGCCATACCCTAAGGCTATGTGCACACGGCGTAATTGCGGGGCATACAGTACGCGTTGCAGTACATCGTGTCTTTCTGGAGCTCGCGCTAATACACATGTACTCCCGCAGCGCGGGGGGGCCGGCAGCCCGCTGGTCCCATAGACAGTCATTACTCATAAATGACATGTCACTTATCTCCCCGCGCGTACAATACGATCGTATTGTACGAGCGGGGAGAGGAGGCGTAATCCATAGTTCTCCATAAGAGCTATAGATTACAATAATGACTGGGGCGCATTTCGCTTGTATTAGAGCGCAAATACGACGCGAAATGTGTGCCGAAATTTGCCCGTGTGAACATACCCTAACAGTCAGACGATCAAAGTATCAATATTCAACTATCTAACCCATGATTTTATCCTGCCTTTTCAAAATTAATGATGAAAAATTGAAATAGTTTTTCCATCCATTAACCATTATCATCAGTTACTGTATATGAAAAAATACATGAACTATGGCTCCATCTGCATCTCCTGCTGAGGTCTCCTCAAAGTTACTCTACAGAAGCACTAACAGGTATGTAAACATTTTTTATTTAAAGGGGTTGTCTCATCTCAAAGTTTCATAGGATGCATGAATGAAATAATGCTGCTTTTCTCTGTCACTTTGTGGTCAAGCTGTCTGTAATTAGCATACGAGTTCCGTGTATTCAGACTTCTCTGTTTATCAGTCTAGATTAAATAAATTACCTTCTCTGAGGTCCGGAGAAGCTTCTGAGCTAATGTAAACAGTAGAGTAATTACTGTCTTTTGTCTGAAAGATCAGATAACACACAAGCTCTCACACTGCCAGCTTCGACCTGTGTGATGATGTTACTCCCTGCTATCAGATAGAACAAACAGCAGGGGATAAAGAGTACACCAGGCGGTCACTTGGGGAACCAGAGAGAACACAGAAGGTGATAAAATTACTTGTAGCTCCTTAACAAAAAAAAGATGAACAACGCAATATATTTGGAAAACGTCTTCATTTAGTGTTCCCTACATTTTGAAAGCTATTCTTTGTAGCGAGACAACCCCTTTAACTTTTGCGGTTTCCTTATTCCTTTTTTAAATTATTCAGCTACTATTTTTTTCCTCATGAGTCATAACTTATTGTGGCCATTGTAATTGATATTTAGGGTACTTTTATTTTTTGGGGGGCCTTTAGTACATGCTGTGTATCACATATTTGTAATAAACATTAATATCTTACCTGGTTCCTTCTTTCTCTTGTGTCTGGTGCAAAAAGCTTAAACATACATAACTTACTGATTTTATTTTTTTTTTGTACCAACTCTGTATAGACGACATATGCCATCAGCAAAGGTATAGCTTGAAGAGTCTATGCCCAAATGCAAAAATATGTCGAGAGAGAGAATTTTTTAAGCTTGGCAGAGACAACCCTTCTGCTTTCTTCGTTGGCAGAAAACAAGCACCGTGCAACCTGCCTATGTCCTGCTGATGGAGCTCTGGCCACCAGGGTCGTTAGTAAATAGAGAAATTTAATTATGTACTTGGACAATGATAGAAGAATCCTGTATCTGAGTCAATATTTACTGGTGACTTTCTAGTTGGAGGATGATTTTCCCAGCTCCAAATAGCTGCAGCAATCACATAAAACAAATCTGTATTTCTCATGTTTCTGACAGTAGCTTTGGGCAACAAAACCATGGAAACTAAGAAAAAGCCACTGAACAAACATCCTAAACTGCCTCCAGTTTATCATCTAATCATGTCAACTGTTTCTTACTAGATCATGTAACTAAATCTTGTGGGAGAAACTAACAAAGCCAGATTTATAACCATTAGTTTTAAGACAGACTCTTTATTCTACTTTACGCACGTTCTCCCTTCATGAGCGACTGTTTTATGTCTTACACCTCACAAATACAATTATTCAGCCTGATTCATTTATTCTGAGTAGTGTTTATAAAAATTTGGACTGAAATATCTCTTGTAATAAAGGGGTTGACTTATCAGCTAATTGCTAACCCCCACCTGCTATCACACTTGTAACGGGTTACGCCGCGGTCCGGTCCACGGACCACGGTCGAACCCGTGTCCCCCGCGGCAGGTCCCCGGCGGGGACGGGTGCCGCCGCGGGTCCCACTGCCGCCCGTGGCTGCATCCGTCCCGTCTCCTCACCTGACCGCGCTCCCGTTGTCCGGTCCCCTGCTGGCCCGGGAAAGCGC
>JAODAL010037771.1:0-40003 GCA_025379985.1 Phyllomedusa bahiana
CGGGATCGCCCATCCGGCGCTGCTGCCGCCACAAGACGCAGGAGGGCGACCCTCCCCCTGCGCCCTTAGTTATTCCCCCCATCAACGCAATAATTAGGGGTTAAAGGCCCCGCCCCGGAGCGATCCGGGGTCGGGGCCGACGCTGCGGGATTCACTGAAATTTTAACAGCTACACCCCGCCCGATCGCGGGGAACTCTGCCTTAGAGTTCGCGCGTCCTCTGGATTTTTTCCCATACTTCCAGGGGCTTTTAAACCCCCCAAACCCACCTGGACTTTATGGAAACGGCCGGGGTCTGAAGGGGTTTAAATAACCAAACCATTTCAAATCACTGCTCTTAATAGAAAAGGAAAAATCTACCCCAAGAAAATCCCTACACTGAACCCACAAATAGGGGGGGTATCGTCCCAACGGGGGGTTGGCCCCCCCTTTGGAGGCTCTCCCGGTTTTTTTTCCTATTCAATCCTAAATATTCAGCACACATATAGAAAACACCCCCCTTGTGTCTAAGAAACTCAAAAAACGGGCCTTTATCAATAGACCATCCTTTAGAAAATTTTCTTGAAGAGAAAACCTTGCCAAAAACTATATCAAAAGTGGCACAACCCAAAAAATCAAATATTGAATAGAAAATATATGACCTTAAAATCTTCAATCCATCACGTTTCCATGTTGTCCTAACTCAACCCCGACGCGTTTCCCCCTGTTAGATGTGTCAGGGTTTATCAGGGGAACATTAGCCACATTCAGATGGAAGAGGCAGCACCGATAAGGCTGCCAGCAGCAATGAAAAGCATCCAAGGCCAGGCTGGGACGGGCCCTAGAGAATAGGGGGAAACCCCCGGGGGCCCAAGCAAGTTTTTATTGGAGTTGGTTTTTTAAAAATGTATAACCTCAAGAAGAGGCAAAACGGGAAAGAAATAAGGCAAAAAGGCAAGAAAGGCAGCATATAAGGCAAAATAAGTCATTGACAGTACGTAGGTGGGCCCCTAAAAAAACTCACCGTGGGCCCAAAAACAGCTCAACTGGTGGCCCCCTAGAATCAACTCCATCTGGGGGCCCTAGGCACCCCAGTCCGACACTGCTAATGGCCATACACAAACACCACATCCTGCTCCCCTGTCACATACAATAAAGATGGGAGAAAGGAGTAGCAGTGAGAGCCCTTAGGGCTGTCACTTACCTATCACTGGTGTTGGGATACCTTGTCCTGAGGACTGTTACTTACAACAATTTACTGACCTCAATGTGTTGACCTCTGTGTTCTTGAGGATATAGCTAGGGTTAATTTGGAGGCATGAGTAGCTAGTTATTGCCATTGATGGTGATCCTTAGGAATATGACGCTAAAGCTGGACACACACATTCGATACTGGTGCATCTCTAAAAAATTTATTCCATCAAAAAGTTAGTTTACGTCCGTAATTCAAGTCAAATAGAGAAACTCACATATTGTCGTTACACACTGAGCAATAACGTTAAAGCGTCTACCAGGACATATTTATTTTAATGCTGATTATTATGGCTTACAACTAATGGAAACCCAACATTCAGTAAATCAGGAAATAAGAATGAGAGAAAGGTCAGTATTGTTACTCCTGGTGTCACACACAGAGGTTTCCTGAGCCTTTATATGGTCCCTGAGTCTGGATCAGTAGGTTACACAATCATGGGGAAGACGGCTGACTTGACAGTTGTCCAGGGCTGTGGAGTCGGAGTCGTGGAGTCGGTGGCTATTTTGCAGGGGTCGGAGTCATCATAAAAGGAAAGTTGGTCCAGTTAGTTCGATGCAAAGAGGAAGAGGAATTGGGTCCGGCCAGTGCTACTGCTCCTATATCTTCAGCCTCATCACATGAGGAGTGTAACTGATAACATGGAGCAGGCAAAGCGCTGCCCCAGGGGAAAAGATTCCACTCCCGGGGCCAACAGATTTCAGCAAAATGTGTCACCTGCTTTCAAAGAAGTAGAAGATCAACCATTCATCAAAACTGACTGTGGCTGAAGCAATTCCTTTATACCCTGACATTGTTATAGATGTTTCCCCTGTGGTCACCGCTTTTGCCCCCAACCCAAGTTAGTGTAGAGAGGCCTTTCTCTAGCCTGGAAATAATGAGATCAGATGTGAGGTCATGTATGCAGGATCTGATGGAGGCAATACTATTTCTCAGAACAAATTCAGAGACTCCACAAATGTTCCTGCAGTGTTTTGCATATTTAAAAATTTTGTGTGTCCTAAAGTCATATCCAATAAATATATTTACACTGACAAGCAAAATGGTAACAATGGTTTGAACTTGTAAACTTCAGGCTCCTTATCTCTCCATCCACTACAGCTTTGTGCATGAGGCTACTGTAATTTTATATACAGTCATCTTACCTATCTTATACATAAATTTGACTTGCAAGTATTTAGCATCTGCTTAGTTCTGCAGATTCTTTCCTGTAACTGCATTATTACTGTTTTGCTCCTAAAAATCAAAATGTTAATTTTTATTATTTTGTTAGTATTTGGGAAATCCACATTTGGCTTTCAGCACTGCCTGAATCCTTCTGGGCTCTGAATCAGTTTCAAGCATATCTTGACCAAAATCTGATCCTAGGTCTCTTCTACACATTCCCAATGTTGGTGCAGACTGGACTTGGATACAAATACAGCTTTTTCTTCAACTCCACCCAGAAGTGTTCAAAAGATCAAAACATTGTTACCCTTTTACTTGTCAGTGTCTGTTTTACCTAAATAGCTTGATTATTGTATCATAAGGTGTAAACAGCCTGATGTTACCATTTTACTACAGTAAAGTTATCACTTAAACATGCGCCGTGTATGAGGGAGTCAGGAGTCGGAGGTTTGGGAAATTGAAGGAGTCGGAGTTGGAGTCGGGGCTTCGGCTTGCCGACTCCACAGCCCTGCAGTTGTCCAGAAGAAGTCATTGACATCATCCACAAGGAGGGGAAGCAACAAAGGGTCATTGCTAAAGAAGATGGCTGTTCAGAGATCTGGATCAAAGCAAATTAATGGAAGGTTGCATAGAAGAAAAAAGTTCACAAGCAACAGGGACATGGGACAAAAGTGTCGCATTTCTTCTATTGTCAGTCATCACCCAGAGACCCCATCAGAAGCAGCTTACCTGAGCTACGGAGAACAAGGAACAGATTGTGCTCTTTGTCCAAAATCCCATTTTCAGATGAAAACAAATTGTGTATTTCGTTTGGAAATCAAGATCCCAGAGTCTGGAGTAAGATTGGAGAGGCCACGACCCAAGCAGCTTGAGGTCTAGTGCAGTGTTTCTCAACTCCAGTCCTCAAGCCCCAACGACAGGTCATGTTTTCAGGATCTCCCACAGAATGCACTGACAATAATTGTATCACCTGTGTAATGCTAAGGAAAGCCAGAAAACATGACCTGTTGGTGGGCCTTGAGGACTGGAGTTGGGGACCCCTGATCTAGTGTGAAGTTTCCCCAGTCAGTTATGGTTTTGAGAGCCATGTCATCTGCTGGTGTTGCTTGACTGTGTTATATCAAGTCCAAGGTCAGGGCACGCGTCTACCAAAAAACGTTCCAGCCTCACGCTTACTTCTGCTGAGGAGCTTTATGGAGATGCTAATGTCATTTTCCAGCAAAATCTGGCACCTGCCCACACTGCCAAAAGTACCAATACCTGGTTTACCAACCTCTGTATCACAGCGCTGGATTGGCCAGAAAAACTGTCCTAACCTAAATGGCCGCCCCCTCATGCTAGGTACTCGAGTGTTTGGATGTTTTATCATGATAATCTATAATTACCTCTATCCTCACAGGACGACGAAGAGCGGAGCCTTGACTTGTCCCGTTTGCTTGACATGCCTACAAGAGAAAGGAAAGGTTAGCGACCACTGTCTGATATATGTATAGTGAGATAGACGTGTAGTGGATGCAGACTGTGCACAACAAAACTAACTCCTAAGGTCTCTTCCAGATGCTGCTGCTTGGACGTCAGGCCACACTTGTGCTACTTGTCCATCTCAAGTGTAGCCATAGCCTTCAGCACTTTAGACCAGCAAAGCTTTGTAGTCAATACTATCACACATATAAAACACAAACCGCTGTAAAGCAGACCAGTCACAAGTAGACTCTGCTTGGTTTATTAAAGGCTGCGAGTACACTGCGTTACGCATTGCAATACCTTCATACAGTGGGGAAAATAAGTATTTAATACACTGGCGATTTTGCAAGCTTTGCCACCTATAAAGAATGGAGAGGTGTGTAATTTTTATTGTAGATTACACTTCAACTGTGAAAAAAAAACAAAACAGAAAATCGCATTGTATGATTTTTAAAAATAATTAATTTGCTTTTTATTGCATTATGACCAAGAACAACGTTCTGTCTAAGGCCACCAGGGACAAAATTGTAGACCTGCACAAGGTTGGGATGGGTTACAGGACAATAGAAAAGCAGCTTGGCGAGAAGGCAACAAATGTTGGCACAATTATTAGAAAATGGAAGAAACATGAGGTCTCGTCCCGTGGGGTAAAGAGGATTCTGAGGAAGGTGTAAGGATAAGCCCACGGGAGGACGTAGTCAATGACTTAAGAGCTGGGATCATAGTCTCAAAGATTACCGTTACTAACACAGTACACCATCGTGGATTATAGTTTTGCAGGGCACACAAGGTCCCCCTGCTCACACCAGCATGTCCACGCCCAACTGAAGTTCGCCAATGACCATCTGGGTGATCCAGGGGAGGCATGGGAGAAGGTCGTGCGATCAGAAGAGACCAAAATAGATCTTTTTGGTATCAACTACACTCGCCATGTTTGGCGGAAGAAGAAGGAGGAGTACAACGCCAAAAACACTGTACCAACCGTGAAGCATGGGGGTGGAAACATCATACTTTGGGGATGCTTATCTGCAAAGGGGACAGGACGGCTGCACCGTATTGAAGGGAGGATGGACGGGGTCATGTATCACAAGATTTTTGCCAACAACCTCCTTCTCTCAGAAACAGCATTGAAGATGGGTCGTGGCTGGGTCTTCAGGCAATGCAATGACCCTAAACACACAGGCAGGGCAACTTAGGACTGTCTCCGTGAGAAGCACCTTAAGGTTCTGGAGTGGCCTCGCCAGTCTCCAGAGCTGAAGCCAATTGAAAATCTTTGGAGGGAGCAGAAAACACATGTTTATCCCAACGGACATAGGCCTTCCAAACCTGAAAGTGTATCTGTGTGAGAAGATCTGTGTTGATGTGATTGGGCTCAAAATCCCTGCAGCCCACTGTGTGCAAACGATTGTCAAGCACTCAGGAAACAATCTCCCCCACATCTTTTAAAACATTACAAGACTTTAAATTGATCCAAGCTGCCTTTTCGAAGTGTATTATAATGGTGGCATTTCGAAACGTCCTAGGATCGCTCCTGGCAAAAATATAAATGTTTCCAGGGTCGCAGGGGGGATACATTCCCAGATGTTGAGGAAATTACAACCTAGGCAGCCTTTTCAGACATTGCGATTGATTGGATCACAAAACCTCCTTTTTTCTATTATTTAGCATAGAAACATATTCGTGGCAAACCCATGTAATATTGTCAGCTCTCCTACATACCAAATTTGCATCTCTACCCCAGCACATCAAGGGAATTTACATCATGAAAGACACTATAGCTAGCATGGAAAGTCAGTAGGAAACATATAACAACCCCTTTTCTATAAGTAAAGATCCATGCCTTTTAGATACCACCCAGATTCCCACATATGAATTCATAATAACCACTGATGGGAGTAAAAGGGCTGATTGTCTTCGGCATCTTTATGATGTTCAACCACACACTTTTTTCTCTTTCCAAATTTAAGAATGAAGTATAATTTGCCTAACTCCTCATTCCTTAGCCCCCATAGACAAATTAATGGCTTATTAATCAAATCAACATATAAACCTAACAGGCACAACTCCATTAGCCCTTTAGATTCCTTAATTGAACTGACGCTCCAGGTTCAATAAAAGCGTCGCTGTCGCTATGATAAAACACAATTTGCGAGAAAAGACTCAGAGGGTTGGGCCACGAAAAACTTTTTGAAAAATGGGAAAGGGAGTTCCGGGAGATAGATATCCCTCAATTAATGTTATAAGGGTGGAATAACACTACGCAAGGCTGTTATCTATTGAGAAGTGGGGGGAAACGCACTTTAGAAATTCATACACCCTGGCAATCAATGTGTATATGATATTCCTCCGCAACCTTAGCCCAAACCGAATAACCGCTTGCCCCAAATGCTCCTCAGCCAAATCAACTATTAATTCATGGAATATGTGGACGGTGGGGCATCCCAGCGGTATGTGAAAATAATAACTTGAACAACTAAAAGCCAGGTTAGGGATCAAAGTTAATTTATCCCCAAATATCCTCTTTTTTCATGATTTCCCAGAAGCACTAAATTCCCTAATTGCTTCATATAATCTTACTACAACCAAACGATGTCTTCTAAATAAAATTGTCTGGAGCCAGACCCTCCAGGTACCCTTCGAAATATTTAATCAAATTTAAATATTACATGCAAAAGGATCAAGTGTAAACCGGTAAATGGCAAAAAATTCACAGACAGAAAAATTTTTCAAAAAAGGAGACCGTTCATTGAGAAATTGTTTAGGAAAATGAGGAATCCAACGAATAATGATCCCCTTTAAAGATATCAAGTTGTTATCTGAAAGCTTGCATCGCTAATTCAATGGTGGTATGATTACAAATAACATGATGCAAGCCGTTGTGGTTCAAGTTCATGTGGGTCTGGGGCTTGCTGGGGGAAACCTAAGGTAGGCTCAAGAAATTCAGTTGCCCGGAGATGATTGCTAAAGTTACTTTTCGCCCACGGTGGCTTCCACAATCATCCCCCCGGCTCTGTGAGTTTTTTTTATTTTATTTATTTAATTTTTATAATTTTTACACAATGTTTTAACAGTTTATAAGATGTTTAACTACCACAATTAAATTATTATCCTCATTTGCGACATACTGCTATGTGACATGAGAATAATCATTTGAAATATCATTCTCGAACTTCTCAGTTAATTCCAGCTATGTTATCTCTCAAAATTGATAGAGCAGTGAACTGTTATATATGATTGTTTAATGTGGTTAAGTAATTTCGCACCCCGTATTTTATATCTGTTTGCCTGTATAATGAAAAATGATTCAAATAAAAATGCAAGTTTTTAAAAAAAAAAGACTACAGGAAACGGACTGGACCACAGTAATTGCAAATCAAGGTTTTCTTTAACCAATATTAAAGGAGTTTGATCTCACTACAAGGATTGCTGCTTTTTCTGTTAAAGATCTTGTCAAAAACAAGTCAGCTATGCAACATGTGTTCCATTAGCAGAGTCCAACCGTATAAAATGCAAGTTAATTAATCATCATACAATGGGATTTTCTAGATTATTTTAGATTCTGCCTCTCACAATTGAAGTGAAGCTACAATAAAAATTCCAGATCTCTCCATGCTTTGTAGGTGGGAAAACTTGAAGAAAAAAAAAATCGCCAGTGTGTCGAATACTTGTTTTCCCCACTGTATGGTATGCAGACATATATATGTGGCTAGCTCCAGGCGATTATCCTCTTAGCCCCTTCCCACATATTATCTTGTCAGAGCAGTCTTTGACCAGAATAGATTCGAGTAGCCTCTGAATCAATAGGTATAACCCTTTGATTGGCACAGCCGGAGACCACAGCGTGATCGAAGGCAATTTCTCCATCCGATCGAGCCACCCAATGATCTGATCAGAGCCTGGGGAAACCCTCCATAGCCAAACTGCGGATCTAACTACACCGAAGGGTTTGTACTCCTAGTCGCAGGAAGCCCGCTGTTAAATGGTGCACATGCATGTGTTTTCCATGTGTCATAGCATACAGGGGTACACTAATGCTTTGTATGTGTACAATAAAGTTATAAAATAAAATTTCTTTAACTGAAACAATAAATGTAAAAAAAAAGTGCAAAAATAAGATCAAAAATTAAATAAAAGTGAATATTTTATATTAAAGAACACATTGTACGTATATTTTACATAAACACATATTGGGAGTCCACGCAACTGAAATAACCTGAATACATTATTTAACAGGTTATATAATGTAAAATATTAATGGCACACAAAAAATAAAAAATCAGAACATTTTTTTTTATATTTACAGTGCAAAAAATATTGTACAAAAAAAAACCTCATTACAATGTAATTAATACATACTGTTGAAAATAAAATACAATTTCTCCCTAGCTAAAATTATGCCTCTTACCGCTGTAGGTCACTGGCAAAATAAAAAAAATATGATTGCTGAAACGCAGAGGGGCAAAAGCGGAAATAATTATCTGGTCTTTATAGCCTTTCAGCACTAGTCATTAAAAGGGTGCTCCCATCTCACCAGTATATTTACTATCTTGCCATAGGCATACTTAAACTCTATCAGTTCTCTATCTATAAAACAACAAAAACTAAACATATAATATGTATAACACTTAACCTCTACTACTATAAGACAAAATGGCGGAACCCGTACGCACGTGGACTCAATGGACGCCAGAGGTTTTGGCAAGGAAACTGTTATTGTCTAAAAACAAAGTGGTTGTTATCCTTCGCTTAATATAAAACAACGCTTACAAGGCTTTAAAGCTTGTTTTAATCAACGCGAAGGATAAACCCTTTGCTTTTTATAGACAGTTTTCCTTCGCCAAAACTCAGGGCGTCCTTGATTCCACATGCGCCGGGATCTGCCATTTGTCCCTATAGTTGTATCCGTTTCAGTAGGAACTCCCCACTGAAGGAACCGCGCTGCCGAGTTTAAAAGGGCTACGGTGCAAAAAAAGGCCCTGTAGGTGCCTATGAGCGTTGTGGCCCTCATAATATATGCACAACCTAACAGGGTGAGTGTAATTTTCCTACTCCCGACCCCTTATATGTTTAACATAATTCACCCCGCTAGTGATACGTATAGTGTGTTTGCGTGCGCCCCCTTTTCTCCTTTTTTTCTTTTCCCCACATAAACTCTATAAACAACTCTATTAAAAACCTAAATACACAACCTCTCAATCTATCGCCAGTATCTACAGTCTGAAGGAATAACTCCTTTTCTAATCATCAAGTCTTGTGGAACACCACCTATTAACAGGAAAACCTTATATATACATAATTAACTAACTCCAGTAAGGGATCCCAACATCCTACTTGGCAGTCGTACCCTAATCTGATGGCACATAAAAATAAAGGGTTTACCTTGTTAGACCCTCAGCAGCGGGTGACACTTTAATACAGGAGGTGAGAAATCACAAGTAAAATGTCATGCCTGACCTCCCCAACATTTTCACCAGCTATACTGTCTTCAGTTCAGGTAACGAGGTCCGGTCACATGTGGTGTAGCTCACTTCCCATTTTATACCACTTAGGTACAACAAGACACCCTATTCAGGTGCTTCCACTAAATAGTCCAACCAAAGCCCCGCAGAGGGGTGTGCGGAGAGCCTCGCCAGCCCATCGACCCCCCCCCCCCAACGCCCCAAAAATATTCGCGAGAATTCACACTGCTTATACCCGACGGTGAAAATATGTAGCCGAATATGAATAGCCTCACAATCCGCCGTGAATAAGGTGGTGGGACGGGGGCGGCCGGAGTGCGGCGTGGGCGTGCGCGCTCCCGGCCCCATAGACAATGCATTATCTACGGCGCGGTAACTGAGCGCCGTAAATAATGTGCATGGTACCCAATTCTCGTGCCCCGCGGCGGATTCGCCTAGCGGGGGAGGAGCTACGATTCCACTGTTCCTCTATGAGAGCCAGTGGATTACTGAATTAGCTGCCAAGCTGATTGGTCGCCGTACTGCAGCGCACTCCGCGCGCAGTACGGCGCCAATCCGCGCAGTATAAGCTGTGTGAACAAAAAAAAAGAGTGCCTTACTCTCCTGCATGCACACTGATATACTAAGGCCGGCTGCCGCTAGATTCTTATAAACACCATTCCTCAGACAAGATAAGTTGTTGTGCTGGGAGGCCGGGCTAAACACAGGTGCCTGTAGCGTTTATTAAAATGAGAGATATGTATATTAAGCAACCAGTTGCTGTGGAGTCGGGCAAGCCAAAGCCCCAACTCCGACTCCTCAATTATCCCAAGTCCGTCCGACTCCCGACCCGACTCCCTCAGACACTGCTCATGGTATAAGTGATAACTATTACTTTAGTAAAATGGTAACATCAGGCTGTATATCACCTTATGAAACATATCAAGCTATTTAGGTAGAACAGACACTGACAAGCAAAAGGGTAACAATGTTTAGATCTTTTGAACACTTGTGGTTAGAGTTGAAAGAAAAAGCTGTATTTGCTATCCAAGGTCCAGTCTGCACCAACATTAGGAATAGTGTAGAAGAGACTGGATCAGATTTTGGAATAAGACATGCTTGAATCTGATCCAGAGCCCAGAAGGATTCACAGGTATTATGAAAACCAAAGGTGGATTTAGGCAAATACAAACAAAATAATACAAATTGAACATTTTTGATTTTTGAGGAGAAGAACAGTAACAAGCAGAACAGGAAAGAAATCTAGAGAACTAAGAAGATGCCCTAAATAACTTGCAAGTCAAATTTTGTAGGATGAGGTAAAATGAATTAATATATAAATTACAGGATCCTCATGTACAAAGCTGATAGTGGGATGGTGATATTTGTGAACCTGAAGATTCTCCAAAAGTTTAAAACATTTTTGGGGGGTTTTTTTTTATATTGTTACCATTTTGCCTTGTCGGTGTACATAAATTTATTGATATGACGTTATAGAACACCAAAAATGGTAAATATGCGAAACACTGCAGAACATTTGTGGATTCTCTGAAATTGTTCTGAGAAATAGTATTGCCTCCCATCAGATCCACATACATGACCTCACCATCTGAATCTCATTATTTCCAGGCTAGAGAATCGGCATCTCTAGCAATAACTCAACTTGGTGGCAAAGCTTTGGACCACATGGGCAACATCTCTAACAATGTCCGGTAATAAAGGAATTGCCTCAGCCACAGTCCTTTTGATGAATGGTGATCCTCTGCTACTTCTTTGAAAGCAGGTGAAAAATTTTGCCTGAAATCTGTTTCCCCTGGGGGCGGATCTACACCCCTGAGGGGGAAGCGCATTGCCTGCTCCATGTCAATCAATTACACTCCCTCATGTGGATGATGCTGAAGATATTGGGAGCAGCAGCACTGCCGGACCCAATTCCTCTTGCTATTTGCATCGAACTAACTGAGCCAACTTATTATAATAATTTTGGGGAGTCGGTCCGCCCCCTTTTATGATGACTTTGTACTCCTGCAAAATAGGCACCGAGCCACGACTCCCGACCTCCACAGCCCTGTTAGATACAGTATGAGAAGTGGTTTTATAGGAAGAGACTAAGACAGTATAGGTAGAACAGTACAATGGAGTATGTTATTCAATGAATATGCATATTAGACATAGAGTGAGGAAAGGTTCATGGGAAGTGATATAGCTAGTATGTAGCTGAAAAATGTAACACCTATTCTACTTAGTCCGATCTATGGGGAGCACGTCAGAATGCAATAAAGTGAGAGAGAAATGTGTACGGAAGTCCATCACACAGGGCAGAAATGTCCATTGATACAGTACGCATGCACGGCGGCATGTAAGATAGTGTCCCCCCCAAGCCGCTATGTGGAGATGTGAATTTGTCTGAGGAATGTTGTTATATAAGAACATAGCTGCACCGAGCAGCAGCACATAGGTGTCAGTATGCCATGCAGGAGAGTAAAAGGGGGAATGGGTTTTGTTGTTCTCTGGTGGCTAATTGGTAGAGCACCTGAATAGGTGGTTTACCCTAACACCGATCTAGAAAGGAAGTGAGCTTAGACTACATGGGACCGGACTCTAACCGCTGATTAAGCAGGTTTAGCTGGTGAAACATGTTGGGAAGGTCAGGCCTTGAAACTTTTAAATTGTGGATTTTTCTCACCCGGTCTGTCTACAAGTGTCACCCACTGCAGAGGGTATCACAAGGAAACCTTATGTTTTATGTCTATTGGATTAGGAATGACTGCCCAAGTAGGAGGCTTGGGATCCCTTACTGGAGTTAGTAAATTACTGTATATTTACGGTTTTTCCTGTTAATAGGTGGTGCTCCACCAGGCTTGAGTAATGTAAAGGGAGTTATTCTTTTCAATGTAAAAGGATAGATTGAGAGTTAGAAATCATGGTTTTTAAATAGTTTGTATAGAGGTTAAAGTGTTATACAAATATTAAAAAGTATGTTTTAGTGTTTTAAAGATAGAGAACTGATAGAGTTTAATCTGCCTATGGCAAAATAGTAAATATAGTGATCAAAAGTCACTCTTTGTTCTCTTGCGAGATTCCCATTTTTTTGGAGCCCATCTCACCAGCTAAAGCTCCGACTCCTGACTCCGAGTCCCTTATACATGCTTAAGTGATAACTTTACTGTAGTAAAATGTTAACACCATGCTTTTTATCACCCTTATGATACAATAAACAAGCTATTTAGGTAAAATATGATGTGAACAAGGACGGGTGTTATTTCATCCGAAACGCGTTAGCTAAGCTACTATGCTTTTTTACCCTCCGTACTGGAAAAGTAAATAAAGATCGTTGATCGTTCTCCTATTGCTGGATCATTATTGTGTTTGTTACGTAGAACATACACTGACAAGGAAAATGGTAATGATGTTTTGAACTTTTTACTTTAAAGGGGTTTTGCCACGATCTAATGTTGACGTTGGATGGCTACCGAAATGTTATTTAATCACTTTTCTAAATAAATGTCCTTAAAAAAAGGGAGGCCACTGGAGAACTACATCCTGACAAGAATACCCTTGTTTACTTGACAGTTTACATTAGACACGACAGGACTGATCAGGCCCACGCTTGCGTTGTTTGCACTTTCTTATCTGATGGCGGAGAACATGAAGGAGCTTTGAAGGGACTTGGGAGAAAAGATCCTGTGTCTTTTGTATAGAGAATCCACCCATTGTAATTTAATTATCTGAGGAAACCTGCAGACGCTCCCTGCTCAGCCCCCTTCCCTCTCCCCCTGCATCAGATTGTGAACAATTTCATGAACTCTCCCTGCTAGAAGCTTGTCTTCTCTCCTCAGCAGATAAAGGGAGAAACCAAGAACCCCATATAGCTGTCTGCACAATACAGTTATCCTCCTGTGATTAGCCAAAAACATGTTTGTCACAAGGTACAGAGACTGAATATCAGAGCGTGCATGGGAGGTTTAGCATGACATCAGAGAGGAGTTACTTGTTTTTTTTAAACACAGAAACACAACCCCACTTTTCAGCCTCAAAAGGGGAGTATCCGCCTTAAGGTAAGAACTCTGCTTCTTGGCAAAACCCCTGTACCATCCACTACAGCTTTGTCTATAAAATGATGGTAGCCTCCTGTACAATCATCTTATCTATCTTATACATAAATTTGACCTGCAAGTATTTAGCATCTGGGCTCTGGATCAGATGCAAGCATGTCTTGACCAAAATCTGATCCCAGGTCTCTTCTACACATTCTCAATGTTGGTGCAGACTGGATTTGGGTACGGGATTTTTCTTGAACTCTACCCACAAGTGTTGGATTGGGTTGAGGTCTGGGGACTGTGGAGGCCAATACAGCAACTCTGCTTCATTGTCATTGAACCATTCCTTCTCCAACCTTGATGTATGCTACAGTCATTGAGTCCTCTGGAAGTAAAATGTCCATTCTTTTCATACCCATAGTGCTCGAGTGTATGAAGTAACCCATCTTGTAGGACCCTCACATATAGCTCAACACGGAGATCAACATTGATCCTGGTCAAGTATCCAATATCTTTGGCTGTGAAACATCCCCATATCCTCAGGCTTCTTCCCCCGAACCTGACAGTTCTTCCAGTTTCTCGATCCACTAGCCCCCTTTTCCCTCGATTCTTCCAAACCCATTTGCCCCATCAGAGCCCGGTCTATTGACTTTCATCTCATCGCTCCAAATCACCCGTTTCCAATCTTCATTTTTCGCACTTCTTTGCAAACTCTTTGCCGAGGCTTCTTATGACGAGATTGAAGTCGCGGCTTCTTCATCTTTTTTCGGGCCATCATTCCAGACCTGTGTAATGTGCCCGATGCTTCCATGGACGTCTGTGATCTCACTGTTACAAAGCCTACGAGTCGCCTCCACTGCTGTGTCTGTCACATTCGAACTGATCGACCTTGTGATGAGTGATTTGTTGACTCTGACATCCACCTCTTGGCTTCTGAATGGATGGACGGACGTCATTTCCTATTCTTCCCGCTGTCAGGACCTCACATGATGCAGTTTTTGGCAATTTTCTTGGCCCAGAGTACGCTATCAATGAGCTGGATGATGCTGCTTTCTCTTTTCCTTGGGAAATCTTCATGGCTGCTCAAACCAGTGACTTTTCACTTGGGGAATCAGGCCTAATAATACCCGTCTATAAAGGCGGAATGTGAGAACATGTTTTTAATTTGTTATCAACAAAAAGAGAAAACATTGTCCACCACCAGACAAAACAGTAACAATGCAGTTACATGATAAAAATCGCAGAACTAAGCAGAATGCTAAATAGTTGCAGGTCAAACTTAGGTATCGATACCAAGATGATGTCCTATATAAATGATGGTAGGTCTGCACATTCAAAGCTGTTAGTGGATGGTTAGAATAAGGAGCCCATGGAAAGTCTCAAGTCATACGACTTAAGAACACAAAAAACTTTAATAATTTGAAAATATGCGAAACGCTGTCATAAGTGGGAAAAAACGTTTTCAACAAAAACGTCCTGAGTAACATTTGTGGAATTTATGGATTTGCTCTGAGAAATACTATCGCCTCCATCAGATGCTTCATAGACGACCTCAAACCTGTCCAAAACACTACATACAGTCTCCGCGCCTGAGATAAAAGCAGCAGGGTATAGGGTGAAACTGCACACACAACCTTATTGCTTTGTAAAAAATACATGTAATAAATATACCAGCTGATCTTTTACAAACAGATGGCCCAATTTGAGAGACAAATGAGTAACAAATGCCTACAGGTGACCGTTGTAACCATTCAAAGATAGTAGGTGACTATATGACCAGATATCCACAATCATCATCGGTCCTATAGAACAACCAGACGGGTGCTCCACCTTTTGGGTAAGCCAGCGGCCTTTTCTACTATTCTGGCTCTCTGTTGTTATGGTTACTTCTGTGTGGTGTTTGATTGTGCTATAGGACTGATTATGATTGTGGACGTCTGGTCATATACTCACTGAGTATCTTTCAATAGTTACAACGGTCACCTGTAGGCATTAATTACTCAAATTGGGCCATCAGTTTGTATACTATCAGCTGGTTTAGCACAGTGGTTTATTTATTACAAGACCTCATATCTGATCTCATTATTTCCAGGCTAGAGAACGGCCTCTCTACACTAACTTGGGTTGGGGGCAAAGCGGTAACCACAGGGGCAACATCTCTAACAATGTCAGGGTATGAAGGAATTACCTCAGGCACAGTCAGTATTGATGAATGGTTGAACTCTTCTACTTCTTTGAAAGCAAGTGAAAAATGTTACCGAAATCTGGTCAATCTGTTGCTATAGGAGCGGTATCTTTTCCCCTGCGGCAACGCTTTGCCTGCTCCATGTCATCCAAATACTTTTCAAAATTAAACTCCTCATCTGATGAGGCTGAAGATATGGGAGAAGGAGCACTGGCGTGACCCAATTATTCTTGCTCTTGGCACTGCACTGAACTGTAGTAGAAGTTGCAGGATTTCATATACAGAGGATTTATGTCCCCTTTCATAGCAGAACCACTTGCCACCTGTCCCTTAAAATATCCTGGAACTTCTCCATCTGGTTCTGCATTACACCAAAAGCTTTATCTAGTGACTATACAGGGCTGATAATAGGCCGGGCTCAGACAACTGTAGCACGTTTTAATATTTGTGTTTTGTCCGGACCCTCCACAAGTTTTACTGAACCGAACCCAGATTATAATAGAACCATACAGTGACCTGAGCTGAATTCAGAGGGACTGAGCTTTGGGCCTTTAATGTGATTATTATAGTGATGGCATTATTACTCTGGAATTAAACCAATTTAATAAGATCAGATATTATGACAGGATCTCCGTGGCCTGTCCGTAGTGGGCTGGGGTTTGCCTTATTCACAAATTTTGTTTGATATCCATTTAAAGGGAACCTGCTATCTCATATGAGGGCAGCTTGTTATAGAGCAGGAAGAGCTGAGCAGATCGATATATTGTTCTGTGGGGAAAGATTCAGTAGAACGTGTATGTTATTCATTTAAATCCTGGCTTATTCTGGGTTAAGGAGTCCAGTGGGCGGGTGTTAACACTGATCTCTTTATGGACACTCATGCAAGGGGGGCAGTCAAATCACTGAAAACCCCACCTACTGGACTCCTTAACCCAGAATAAGCCAGGATTTAAATGAATAACATACACGTTCTACTGAATCTTTCCCCACAGAACAAGATATGCTATCCGTTTAAATCCCGGCTTATTCTGGGTTAAGGAGTCCAGTAGACGGGGTTTTCACTGATTTGACTGCCTTCCTTACATGAGTGTGCATAAGGAGAAAGCAGTTGTTAATACCCACCCACTGGACTCCTTAACCCAGAATAAGCAGGGATTTCAATGAATAAAATGCAAGTTCTGCTGAATCTTTTCCCACAGAACAATATATCAATCCGCTCAGCTTTTCATTCTCTGCAACATGCCACCAGTAGTTGAAATATGTTTGCATATTTAATGTGACAGGTCCCCTTTAAAGAACCGATGACATCACAACTTTCAGCGCTTTCCTGCACTGAATACAAAACCAGTGACATCACAAACTGATGGCGCCTCCCACTGACTGATATCACTATAATAAGTGACATGACATAAGTAACTTTAGAGTTCCCAGAGCTATTTTGCTCAGTCTCACAAGACACTTCAAACAAGCGCGACACGGCTGCGTTACTGGCAAGTTTGGCTTTACATTTATTTAATATTTGACCATCTTTTGCACCCGAATACAATGAGTTTGGGGGGGGGGGGGGGAAAAAGAGAAAGAGAGAATCAAATTTGGGCAACCTGGAATGTGCAACATCAAAAGCTTAGAGAGACGTGGTGGAGCAAGGGCTGGATATTGGCCGACGGAGACCCAGGAGGGTAGTGGATCAAGGGCTGGATATTGGCCAAAAAAGAGACTCAGGTGGGTGGTGGATCAAGGGCTGGATATTGGGCGAAGGAGACCAAAGAGGGTGGTGGATCAAGGGCTGGATACTGGTCAAAAGAGAATCAGGCACGTGGGGGATTAAGGGCTGGATACTGGACGAAGGAGTCTCAGGAGTGTGGTGGATCAAGGGCTGGATATTGGCCAAAAGAGAGTCAGGCACGTGGTGGATCAAGGGCTGTATATTGGCCACAGGAGACCCAGGAGGGTGTTGGATATTGGCCAAAAGATACTCGGGCAGGTGGTGGATCAAGAGCTGGATATTGGCTGAAGGAGACCCAGGAGTGTGGTGGATCAACGGCTGGATACTGGTCAAAAGAGAGTCATGCGGGTGGGAGATCAAGGGCTGGATATTGGATGAAGGAGTCCCAGGAGGGTGGTGGATCAAGCGCTGGATATTGGCCAAAAGAGGCTCAGGATCAAGGGCTGGATATTGGCCAAACGAGATCCAGGGTAGTGGTGGATCAAGGGCTGGATACTGCCCGAAGAAGACCCAAAAAGAGGGTGGATCAAGATCTGGATACTGGCTGAAGGAGACCCAGAAGAGTGGTAAATTAGGGGGTAGATATAGACCGGAAGAAACTCTTAAAGGATGGGGAAATGTAATCGGAGAGTGAAAGTGAGAGACCACAGTATGTCCTTCACCAGCCATAGGAGAGTGTCTGTCCCTTTTACTGCAGACAAGTTTAGATACCATCACATACTTGGAGAAGGCGCTTTTGGCAAAGTAATGATAGCAACAGGTGAGAGAGAGAGAGAGAGAGAGAGGAGGAGAGAGATCTTAGAAAGAAAAACTAAATTTGGGCAACCTGGAATGTGCAACATCAAAAGCTTAGAGAGGGCCCCTTACGCCATTTGAGAAGTGGTGTTTACAGGATTCCCTAGGGAGTCGCGTCCTCTCAAGGATATATGGCCTGTTGCAGCCAACTGTAGACACTGAATTTCCCTTTCAGGCGAGCTGGGAGAGGGAGCTGGGGAGGACCATCCAGGCAGAAGCCTGGAGGAGACTGTTTTTCCTCTCTCATTAATCGTCCGTCTCAGTAAAGGCCCAAGAACTTAATTATAAAATTGTTACACGCTGGTACAGAGTGCCAGCAATTTTGCACTCTATCTATCCTGGAGTCACCAACATATGCTGGCGCTGTCAAGCGGCTGTAGGCAACATGTCCCATATCTGGTGGGGCTGTCCTGAGATTCAGCCCTTCTGGAAACAAAATTTGGGTCTCACACACTCAATCACTGGGTTGAGGTTACAAAATGACCCCGCCGTTCTGCTCCTCTTCCAGGTCCCTCTGCCGACCGCCACCCTCAGGTCCCACCTCATTTCATTCCTCCTCTTAGCAGCAAAAATAGTTATTCCGAGATTGTGGAGGTCTACAGTGAGACCCGATGTTTCATCCTGGTTGCGTGAGGTCCATGTCCTACAGCGCATGGAGGAACTTAGAAATGATTCTCCTCAATCAGCCATACGACATGTTCGGATCTGGGAGGATTGGTTGGTCTTCTGTCAATCCGATCTCTATCGCTCCTTCTGCTGAGGTGTCCCTGTCGCCTCTCTCCTTTGCGCTTTCCTTTTTGGGGATAGTGACTGACTGCACCAGTTTCCCTTCTAATACCCTTGTGAGACCGACCGGCCCCTTACTTTTAGAGTTACTGCTTTATCTCTTTTGTGTTTGATTATATGTTGAGTTTCAACCTATTTTGTGTCAGATAATGGATGAGCCTAATTTCCAATGCCGCTTGAGAACCGACGCTGAGCTCGAATGTTAGGGAGCCTGGTTATGTGGAACCTCTCATATTGGGGGACTCTTAGTTCTAGTATACATGCTCAGCTCAACTATACACAAATGACTAGGTATCACAGTTTGCATATTGCTACTAATGGGTCTTGTCTCTTGATGTCACCAATATGTCATGTACTTCTGAGATGTCTCATTGGAAAACGATCATAGTTACTATCATATGTAATTTGTTTTTGGTGTCCATTTCTGTTTTCAATAAAGTTCTTTTTGAATTTTAAAAAAAAAAAAAAAAAGCTTAGAGAGACGTGGTGGATCAAGAGCTGGATATTGGCCGACGGAGACCCAGGAGGGTAGTGGATAAAGGGCTGGATATTGGCTGACGGAGACCCAGGAGGGTAGTGGATCAAGGGCTGGATATTGGCCAAAAGAGAGTCAGGCGGGTGGTGGATCAAGGGCTGGATAATGGCCAAAAGAGACTCGGGCACGTGGGGGATCAAGGGCTGGATATTGTCCGAAAGAGAGTCAGGCGGGTGGTGGATCAAGGGCTGGATATTGGCCAAAAGAGACTCAGGCAGGTGGTGGATCAAGGGCTGGATATTGGCCACAGGAGTCCCAGGAGGGTGGTGGATATTGGCCATAAGATACTTGGGCAGGTGGTGTATCAAGAGCAGGATATTGGCTGAAGGAGACCCAGGAGTGTCGTGGATCAAGGGCTGGATACTGGTCAAAAGAGACTCAGGCAGGTGGGGGATCAAGGGCTGGATATTGGACGAAGGAGTCCCAGGAGGGTGGTGGATCAAGGGCTGGATATTGGCCAAAAGAGAGTCAGGCGCGTGGTGGATCAAGGGCTGGATATTGGCCGAAGGAGACCCAGGAGGGTGGTGGATCAAGGGCTGGATATTGGCCAAAAGAGGCCCAGGAGGGTGGTGGATCAAGGGCTGGATATTGCCCAAAAGAGGCCCAGGAGGGTGGTGGATATTGGCCAAAAGATACTCAGGCAGGTGGTGGATCAAGAGCTGGATATTGGCTGAAGGAGTCCCAGGAGGGTGGTGGATATTGGCCAAAAGATACTTGGGCAGGTGGTAGATCAAAAGCTGGATATTGGCTGAAGGAGACCCAGGAGGGTGGTGGATCAAGGGCTGGATATTGGCCAAGAGAGGCAGGCACGTGGTGGATCAAGGGCTGGATATTGGCCGAAGGAGACCCAGGAGGGTGGTGGATCAAGGGCTGGATATTGGCCAAAAGAGACCCAGGAGGGTGGTGGATCAAGGGCTGGATATTGGCCAAAAGAGACTCAGGTGGGTGGTGGATCAAGGGCTGGATATTGGCCAAAAGAGACTCAGGTGGGTGGTGGATCAAGGGCTGGATCTTGGCCAAAAGAGACTCAGGTGGGTGGTGGATAAAGGGCTGGATATTGGCCAAAAGAGGCCCAGGAGGGTAGTGGATATTGGCCAAAAGATACTCGGGCAGGTGGTGGATCAAGAGCTGGATATTGGCTGATGCAGTCCCAGGAGGGTGGTGGATCAAGGGCTGGATACTGGCCGAAGAAGACCCAAACGGATGGTGGATCAAGATCTGGATACTGGCTGAAGGAGACCCAGAAGAGTGGTAGATTAGGGGGTAGATATAGACTGGAAGAAACGCTTAAAGGATGGAGAAAATATAATCGGGGGTAAAAGTGAGAAACCACAGCATGTCCTTCACCAGCCATAGGAGAGTGTCTGTCCCTTTTACTGCAGACAAGTTTAGATACCATCACATACTTTTGGCAAAGTAATGATAGCAACAGGTGCCATACATAAAGAGCAGGTGGCAATTAAGATATTATCTAAATCCGAATTAGTAAAGCACCATTATGCTGAAAAATATGTGCTACAATGGTCCCACACATGCCCCTTCCTGATCCAAGGGCATCTTCCACACGATTAACTATGTATTTTATGTAATGGAGCTGGCCAATGGTGGGGCGTTTTATGACTATTGTGAGAAGACAAAGACCAAAATAAGCACCACTAAGTTCTTGGCTGCGGAAATAGTTTACGGGCTTCAATCTCTACATTCCATGGGGATTGTCCGCCGCGACATAAAACCTCCAAAACATCCTCCTAAGCCGAGAGGCGCATGTGAAGATTTCGGACTTCGGTTTTGCCCTTCATAATGTGTAAGGAGGCACCAAATTAAGTGGAAGATGTGGCACGCCGGGATATATGGCTCCTGAAATAATAGAGGGCAGACCCTATGCTCACGCCGTGGACTGGTTTGCTTTCGACGTGACGTTGTATCTGATGCTCACAAAGAGGGATCTGTTTTGGGGGGAAATGAAGAAAGATCTACAGAGCTGTAACCATCATATGCAGATCTGGACCACGACAGCACGGACATCTTAAAAAAAAAAATTTTTTGTGCAAACAGCAATCCCCACGGATGGGTGTGAGGGGCAACATCCGTCGGCACCCGTTTTTTTAAATTTTTTTATCCATTAACTGGACAGAACTTGAGGCTGGAAGAAGAAAGTCTCCAGTAAAATTGCCTGAGATTGGCCCCAGTGAGTTTTTGGTCAAAGATGTCTCTGGCCGTTCAGTGAAGTCTTAAAGCGTGACGCAGAAGAAACAGACCAAGCTCCCTCTAAGAACATCTGCTGTGGGCGTCCTGCCTGGGCGAACGAGTACACAAATGCAAGCAGCCGCTCTGATGTATTACCACCAGAATTAGATGACTATAAGGCTATGTTCACACAGCTTATTGTAGCACGTATTCTACGCGCCAGGGCTGTGGAGTCGGTGCCTATTTTGCAGGAGTTGAAGTCGTTATAAAAGGGACCGACTCCGACTCCCAAAATATATAATAAGTTGGTCCAGTTAGCTCGATGCAGTGCAAAGAGCAAGAGGAAATGGGTCCAGCCAGTGCTACTGCTCCCATATCTTCAGCCTCATCACATGAGGAGTGTAATTGATGACATGGAGCAGGCAAAGCGCTGCCCCAGGGGGAAAGATTCCACTCCCACGGCAAACAGATTTCAGCAACATTTTTCACCTGCTTTCAAAGAAGTAGAAGAGTTCAACCATTCATCAAAACTGCCTGTGCCTGAGGCAATCCTTTATACCCCGACATTGTTAGAGATGTTGCCCTGTGGTCACCGCTTTGCCCCCAACCCAAGTTAGTGTAGAGAGGCCGTTATCTAGCCTGGAAACAATGAGATCAGATGTGAGGTCATGTATGCAGGATCTGATGGAGGCAATACTCCATGCAGTGTTTTGCATATTTACAATTTTTTTGTGTTCTAAAGTCATATCCAATATTTAACACTGACAAGCAAAAGGGTAACAATGTTTTGAATTTGTGACTTTCAGGCTCCATATCTCTCCATCCACTACAGCTTTTCACAGGAGGCTACTGTAATTTTAAATACAGTCATCTTACCTATCTTATCTTTGACTTGTATTTAGCATCTGCTTAGTTCTGCAAAGTCTTTCCTGTAACTACATTGTTACTGTTTTGCTCCTAAAAATCAAAATGTTAATTTCTATTATTTTGTTAGTATTTGGGAAATCCACCTTTGGTTTTCAATACTGCCTGAATCCTTCTGGGCTCTGGATCAGATTCAAGCATATCTTGACTAAAATCTGATCCCAGGTCTCTTTACACATTCCCAATGTTGGTGCAGACTGGACTTGGATACAAATACAGTTTTTTCTTCAGCTCTACCCACAAGTGTTCAAAGATCAAAACTTGTTACCCTTTTGCTTGTCAGTGTCTGTTTACCTAAATAGCTTGATTATTGTAAAAAAAGGTGATAAAACCGAATGTTACCATTTTACTACAGTAAATTATCCCTTAAACCCTGCGCCTGTATGAGGGAGTCGGGGGGGGTCGGGCTTTGGCTTCCGACTCCACAGCCCTGGTACGCGGGGGGGACGACACATAATCCATAGCTCTCTATGACAGCTATGAATTACCGTAATTACGGCACGCATTTTGCCACGTATTAAGCGAAATACGCTGCAAAATAAGTGCGCAATTATGCAAAATAATAAACCGTGTGAACATACCCCAACAAGTATTTTTCAAGCAGCTAGTACACCAATTGCAGGAACACCAAGTGCGTCTTCCATGCAGAGACCTACCAGAAGCTGAGCCTGCTCGCGGAGTTCCAACACCCATTCCGTTCTACTTTGTCATCCTACCTTGCCTACTTCAGACTCGCACCATGTATAAAATTTACAAAGTTTCCATCAGATGATGTCAAGATATTATAATAAACATGATATATATGTATATGTCAACAGATTTGGTGGTTCTGTTTCCTTGATGTATTATACATATTCTCATTCTCTCTTTTCTTTAACAAAAATAGATAAAGGAAAAACCTTCTTATTAAAGAGTTGGACTGCACCTCCAGCCTCCCATGTCCTGTCCCCCTCTATCATGTGCAGGGGCATGAAACTAGAGGGGAGTGGGCACAGAGAGAGCATGAGAGCCAATCAGGGCACAGGTGGTGTGGCTCAACCCCAGACTGCTAAAAAAAAAACTCTAGACACACACAGATTAGCTCATACTATACTAAATGATTTAGGTAATACAAACCAATTGCAGAAGTGCTTTTTTTTTTTACTGTCCCCATCATTACAGATATCATTTTTGTAGTGAGAATACCCCTTTAAAGCTCCACTTCTTTTAAGGGAATATATAGGGTTATATGATAGAGGAGAGGAGCTGAGCTCTGTGATATATAGGGTTATATGACAGAGGAGAGAAGCTGAGCTCTGTGATATATAGGGTATAATGATAGAGGGAGAGAATCTGCGCTCTGTGATATATAGGGTTATATGATAGAGGAGAGGAGCTGAGCTCTGTGATATATAGGTTATAGATAGAGGGAGAGGAAGCTGAGCCTGTGATTATGGGGTTATAGGATAAAAGGGAGAGAAGCTGAGCTCTGTGATATATAGGGGGTTTATGTAGAGGGAGAAGGAGCGAGCCTGGATATATGGGGTTTTATATGATAGAGGAGAAAAGCGAGACCCTGGATATATAGGGTTTATGATAGGGGAGAGAACCCGAGCGTGTGATTATAGGTTATATGATAGGGGAGAGAAGCTGAGCTCTGTGATATATAGGGGAAATGATAGAGGGAGAGAAGCAGAGTCTGGATTATATAGGGTTAAAATGATAGAGGAGAGAAGCTGGGGCGCTTGATGTATAGGGTTATATGAAAAGGGGAAAGAGAGCGAGACTGGATTATAGGATTATATGATAGAGGAGAGAAGCGAGCACTGTGATATATAGGGTTTTTTGTAAGGAGAGAGGAGCTGTTGATATATAGGGTTATATGATAAGGAGAGAAGCGAGTCTGAATATATAGGTTATATGATAGAGGAGGGGAGCGAGCTCTGTGATATTGGGGTTATATGATAGAGGAGGGGAAGAGATCTGAGATATATAGGGTTATATTGATAGAGGAGAAAGCCGAGCTCTGGATATATAGGGTTATATGATAAGGAGAGAACCGAGCTCTGAGATATATAGGGTTATATGATAGGGGGAGAGAGCCGGCTCTTGATATATAGGGTTATATGATAAAGGAGAGAAGCCGAGCTCTGAGATATATAGGGTTATATGATAGAGGAGAGGTGAGACTGTGATATATAGGTTTATAGGGGGAACTATTGATATATAGGGTTTAAAGAAGAGAGCGGCCCCCGTAAAATTTTTTTTGAAGAGAGCGCCCCCCGTGACGGGGTAGCAGAGAAGGGCGACCCCGTGACATGTTAAGAAGTGATCAACGGTCCCAGCCAGAGAGCGCCTCCGTCGACTGTCCCAGCCAGAGAGCGCCTCCGTCGACTGTCCCAGCCAGAGAGCGCCTCCGTCGACTGTCCCAGCCAGAGAGCGCCTCCGTCGACTGTCCCAGCCAGAGAGCGCCGCCATCGACTGTCCCAGCCAGAGAGTGCCTCCGCGACTGTCCCAGCCAGAGAGCGCCTCCTCGACTGCCCCAGCAGAGAGTGCCTCCATATACAGTACCAATAGGGATCTACAGGGACAAACCACCCACAGGGATCAGCTGTGATCTAACACTATGCTTTTCTTTTCCCTCATTATCGCTATCTCCACTCTCCTCACACTTACTGCTTATCCCCAAACTCCCTCGCTGGACAATGAACTCTACATCTCCCCCTGCATTCTACCCTCACACCTGTCTGCTTCCACCATCCTCTTCCCCACTATTAACGCCCTCCGTACAAAACAAACCCTGCCAAACTACAGTCTATCCTACTCCCACCTTCTCACCCTCTCACTGCTCCTTCTGGCTTCTGGGGACATATCCCCCAACCCAGGGCCCCCCCCAGCACATTCCCACCATAGTCTCTGCCTCCTCGAACAGATTCACCACTACAAATTCCGCCAATCCCTTCAACCTGATACACATCCCTCTGACCCGTGCTCCCCCTATCCCTCTCCTTGGAGCTCTCTGGAATGCACGGTCTGTATGTAATAAACTCTCATACATACATGAGTTGTTCATCTCCGCAACTTACTCTTCCTTGGTCTCACTGAAACCTGGCTGACCCCCTCTGACACTGTCTCCCCTGCCGCACTCTCTTTTAGCTCCTCCAACTTACCCACCTCCTCCCCAGTAACAAGCATGATGGGGGTGTCCGGCCTCCTCCTGTCTGACACCTGCACCTTTGTCCCCACCCCCACCTCTCCCTTCCCCCCATTTTTTTCCCCTTTGAGGTGCACTCTGTCCGCATCTACGCCCCCTCCAACCTCCAAGTGGCTGTTGTCTACCGACCGCCAGGCCCTGCCACTGCCTTCTTGACCATTTTGCTTCCTGGTTTCTCCACTTTCTTCCACCGACATCCCCACTATCAATGGGAGACTTAAACATCCAATCGACCCCCCCCCACTCTGCTTCCAAACAAACTCCTTTCACTTTGCTCCTCCTTTGACCTCCCCCAAAGGGACCTCAGGAGCCACTCAAAAGATGGACACACCGGGACCTCATCTTCACCCCCTCGCCCCCTCTATCTGACTTCTCAAACCCCCCCCCCACCATACAACCACAACCTGCTTACCTTCTCCCACCCACCGCTCCTCCTGTCTCATATCCAGTACGACCCCACAGAACCTACAAAGCCTCAAACCGTCTCACTCTCTCTGACGTCTCTTGCACCCTTTTTCCCACTATCCCCTTCATTTAATGACCCAGACGCAGCCACCACTTTCTACAACCACAAATCATCACCCCCTTGACTCTCGCTCCTCTCACACACAACAGAACCCGCAAAATCAACAGACAACCCTGGCAACAGCTCCACAAAACAACTGAGGGAGCTTCCAGAGCTGCCAAACGCGCTGTGAAGAAAACCCTCCAACCAATGACTTTCCCTTTATACAAAAACACTGCAACATTTAAATCGCACTCACCTCAGCCAAACAGGCTATTCACCACTCTCATATCCTCCCTGTCCCACAACCCCAGACAATTATTAAAAACCTTCAACTCTCTTCTTGTCCACCAGCACCTCCTCCCCCATCCCCTCCTTTCAGCAGACAACTTTGCCATTCATTTCCTTCAGAAGATCAACCACATCAGAGAAAGTTCAGCCCGCAGTCCCCACCAACCCTCCCCTACCCTTGCAACTGCTCTTCCCCCTTAACTTGCTTCCCCGGTCACTCATGACAAGCTCTCCCTTCTGTCCAAATCCAACCTCACTCCCTTTAAATTTCCATACCATCCCACCTCATCCCGACCTCATGCTTCTATCTTTCCCAGCCCTCACCCATCTCTTCAACCTATCAATAACCTCTGGCATCTTCCCTCTGCCTTTAAAACATGCTACTATCACTCCAATCCTTAAAAAAAACCCTTGACCCCTCCTCTCTTCCACTATCGCCCCATCTCACTGCTCCCTTTTCTTCCCAAAACTCCTCGAGCAGCACTCTTATCTCAGCTGTCCTCCCCCCTCTCCTCCAACCTCTTCTTGACCCCACTGCAATCTGGTTTCCGACCCCACCACTCTACCGAAACTGCCCTAACCAAAGTCACCAATGACCTAGCAACTGCTAAATAGCTCAATGAGAGTGTACTCCTTATATAAACACTTGCAACTGTGTGTCTAGGAAACGTATCCAATTTAATAAGTATCAAAATGTAAAAACAGCAAAGTGGCTAAATAGCCTAGTTTATCGAACACTTTTCAAAATTATATGCTATAGACTTACGGTTATGTGTCTCCAGTCCCGGAGTAATCCACAGTATGTCTTCAGCGCTGAAGCTTCAAGCCCTCTTTACTAGCAGCTGGCATAGCTTGCTAGACGAAGTTCACCTCGCTGCAATGACGGCTGTCTGGGGTGTGGCATGTGCTCTTGTGCGACGTTTCCAGGTCCCCCCCTTTCTCAAGCATCAAGCGCCCCACCCCAGACAGCCGTCATTGCAGCGAGGGGAACTTCGTCTAGCAAGCTATGCCAGCTCAAATAAAGAGGCTTGAAGCTTCAGCGCTGAAGACATACTTTGGATTACTCCGGGACGGGAGAGATATAACCGCAAGTCTATTGCATATAATTTTGAAAAGTGTTCGATAAGCTAGGCTATTTAGCCACTTTGCTGTTTTTACATTTTGATACTTATTAAATTGGATACGTTTCCTAGACACACAGTTGCAAGTGTTTATATAAGGAGTACACTCTCATTGAGCTATTTGACACAAGGTGTTTAAAGGAAAGCACCTGCGTTTATACTCCTTAAATCTGCGGTTTATATATATATATTATATATATATATATATTATATATATATTATATATATATATAAAAAATATATATATACCGCCTAGAGGTCATACACTTTATTATATGGACTAGTAACTGCTAAAACCTCATGCCACTACTCTGTGCCCCCCTCCTGCCCCGCCTTTGACACTGTCGACCATTTCCTCCTGCCTCCTCTCCTCCCTTGTCCGGTTGGGCCCTTGGATCTACACGTAACTACTGATCGGATTACTCTCTACTTTATGTTTGTTGGGCCCCCCAAGTACCTGGCCCCTGTTAATTCAATGGCCTTTAATACCCTTAATTTCATAAAAGTAGGGAGAAAACTTAACTGGGATTATTGGGTTCTGGGTTGAAGGGCCTCCCCTTTTATACTTTTAAAATAAAGTGAGAAAAAGGAATATATTTTCAAACCGTCGAAAGCCCTGACTCTTATTAAATCAGGTTAATATAATGTGGTTTGGGGTAATCCCAGCTCTGTTTATTTTAAAAAACAAGCTACTTGCCTGGATAAAATTTAGGAGTTATTTGGATGAAACCCAAAAAGCCGAGCCTTTTATTATAAATATGTTTTGTGGAAGAGAACCAGCTCTAATATTAATTGTGGTTAATATGTACCGGCCAATCCCCCCTGGTCCCCTCCAGGGATTATTTTAAAATAAAATGACCCAAGCCCGTGATTTATAATTTTAAGTAAAGAGAATTGCCTCAAGGATTTCTGTTATATTAAAAGAAAGACTTTTGTGTTAAGTCGGATATGAAAAAGGGGCTACCCCCAGTTAAAGTTAAAATGATAATTTTAGGGCTTGGGCCCTTAATATATTTGATATTAAGAAGCTTGGGCCCCTTATATTTCCTTCCCCCTTTTAGAGGAAGAGGGGTTGGCCCTTTTTGGCAATTATAAGGTAAACTGACTCTGTTGATTTTGGTTAATGTAGTAACCCCCTGAATTACGGTGGGTCAAGGGAGAAAATACTTTATATATAGGTAATATGATAAGGAGAGAAGCTGAACTGTGTGATATATAGGGTTATATGATAGAGGGAGAGAAGTTGAGCTCTGTGATATATAGGGTTAATGATAGAGGAGAGAAGCTGAGCTCTGTATATATGGTTATATGATAAGGAGAGAAGTTTAGCTCTGTGATATATAGGGTTATATGATAGAGGGGGAAAAAGCTGAGACTCTGTGATATATAAGGGTTATATGACAGAGGAGAGGAGCTGAGCACTGGGATATATGGTATATGAGAGAATGGAGAGAAGCTGCGCCCTGTGATACTCTCAGGGTTATATGTGATAGAGAGACTGAGCTCTGGGTATATATTAGGTAATATTTAGAGGAGAGAAGCTGACTCAGTGATATAAAGGGTTATATGATTAGAGGAGAAACTGAGCTCTAATAATATATGTTATATGATAAGGGGAGGAAAGCTGAGCTCTTGATATATAGGTTATATGATAAGGAGAGAACATGAGCTGTGTGAGATATAAAGAGGTTATATGATAAGGATAGAGCTGAGATCTGCGATAAATAGGTTATATGACAGAGAAAGGAGCTGAGCTCTGATATTATAGGGTATACATGATAGAGGGAGATAAGCTGTGAAACTCTGTGAATTTAGGGAGTTTTAGAGAGAGGAGAGGAGCTGAGCTCTGTAATATACTGGGTTAACTGTTGATGGATCCCAAACAGCACTGGAGGGATGACTCACCTTTAGGATTGGTACTGGATTTCCAACGACATTTATTAACCCTTAACGACAATATGAAGTAATATAGACATCATGCTGTTACGGTCTATGAGTAGAGATCTTGCTACATAGGAAAGCACAGGGCCAGTTCGCTAAATTGCAGATGACACCTATCATAACATCATAGAATGGGGTCGGCACCGTGTTCCCTGATGTTTTAAACCCTTTAATCCATGCACGGTTTCCACCTCCATTGCCCCCCTGGTACGAGATGTGTTGTGCGTGATATGGTTCACATGGTGGCGGGAGCCCTGAGAATCTTCCAGGACTGCCAAGTATGTGAGTTCTACATGCCCCAAGTCAGAGGAAGTACTAAAACTGTTTACCTTTGTGTTTTGTTGTTAATACATTGAGGCAGAAGGTGTACTAATAATCACACCCCCCATGGTCCAAGTGACCCTAGATACTCAATCGTACATGTAGGAAAAAGTTTTTGAAGTATAAAAGAAATGAAAAATATATTGAAAAGTTTTAAATCACACCGCCCTTTTGCCAGTTTTACGAAATCTAAATAACTAATTAAAAAAGTTACAAATAATGGTTATTACTACGTCCATCAACAATGCAATCTATTTAAAATATAACACAGATTAACCCGTACGCTAACACCATCAGATGAAGATAAATCCAAATATTAAAAGTTGTAAAGGTTTTTGGTCATTTTTAGATTTTCCCCTAAAATAGAAATAAAAGTGATCATAAAGTTGCATCTAACTAAAATATTACCAATAAAAAGTACATATTCTGGCCGCAAAAAAGGCACTCTCACTAAATCCATAATTTTAGGTAGTAGTGGAGAAAAACAAGCTATTGATTTGGCAAAAGAAGGCGCTATTGCACCAAATTTGAAAGTTTATTGGGTTATTTTTTTAACAGCATTATATAAAAAAAAAAAACCTACATATTATGTGTATTCCGGAATCGTTCAATAACCTGCACTTCATTTGGGCATGTTCACACGGCATTTTAGTCCATGTAAACCTACTTATTAGACGTGTTGTTTGGATCCCTCTATCGGACCTAAGGTCGCCGTCCCCTGGCATTAGACAAATACCAGCCGTTTTGCGGCCGTACATATTCCCTGTTTGCGCGCCCAGTCCCCACGGCTGCGGGGGGGGGGGGGCGGCCTTTTTCTCCGCCATAGTGCGGAGAAAAGCCCTCCCCTTACACATTGAGAAGCACAGAATCCGTCCGAAAACCGAAAGAAGATGGTGCTTGCTCAATGCTTTTTGAGCGGTACCGCGGGCGCAAAAACCCGCCAGGCTGAAAACCTGATGCTGGGACAGCTGCATCGCTTTTTCCCAGAGAGCACAATTGTGCTCAATTTACGGCCGTTTTTCAGGCTCTGAAAAACCGCAAACCTGTCTGAAAAACCGCCGTAAAACCGTGGCCGTGGGACATAGTCACCAAGAATGGAACCCCTACACTCTCATCAACCAATGAACAGGTAATTCTCGTTCTTTCCATGTAAAACGCACATCGGCGTCAGAAGTACGGTCGTCTTTCGAATCCGTGCAAAAGATTGACATGTCTAATTAAAAACTTATGGTGCGCATCCTTTCTGCAGCCAAACACGCACCTGCGTGTTTGATGCATTTTTGATCGCGATTGCTGCAGCTTTTTGGATGCATTTTCGATTCAAAAACGATCCAAATGAACCAAAAACGCCATGAGAAACATCATTAATAGCCTATACCAAGGTGTGAACTATCCTAAAATCAAAACTCCTGCAAAACTATTGTTATCAAAATAAATGCTGAGGTGGATCCTTAAGGGGTAATTGCAAATCATATTGACCGACCAGTAGTTAAGGTAACATGAAACAGATCGGCCAGAACCTTCTTATCGAACGGATATGAACCAAGGTTCATTTCATTTCAGACCTTTAGATTCTTTTAGGAGCAGACCTGTGTACATTTTCTTGGAAGGGACACCATTGTTTAGGGTCATGGAGAGATAACTATGCTTTTAGATTCCTAACTAACAGACCCCCACCTATTACTGAAACTGATTATAATATGTAGATTTGATAAACTTAGGTAAATTCTTAGATTTGGATTTGTAACATCGTAGAAAAAATAGTTTGCCCAAGTGCAAAAGTGTCAAAGACAACCCCACAGAGCAGGGTCTGCAACATAGGCTCTCTATCTCCATCCAGGGGCCACTACAGGGTGGCAGCTAGACATCAGCACCTGGCCCGCTGGCTGGGGCCACAAAAGCCCTTCTGCCACATAATAATCCAATATATTGCCAAATCGTGCATGAAACTGGAGCCCCATATTCTCTTTTTGCACTAGGGCCCAAGAGCATGAAGTACGCCTCTTCTGTCTCATCAGTTGGGGGGAAACTACAACTCTAATCCCAAGTAATAGCATTTATAATCTATATCGGTGGCTATGAGGATTTCCCAACAGCTGAGAGGCCAGACATTGCAGACCTCTGGTTTAGAGTGTAGTGAATGCACCCACAGATGTTGCACAATCTATCATCTAAATGTTGTCTTTGTAGCCATAGCAGAATTTCATCTGATGATGTAGATACTGTTACCTCCTTGCCACTGGAATACTATAGCCACTCGAGAGCAGAAGGGGTAGGTCCCTTTTAAGAGAAATCCCCTTCTCAGGCTGCTTGTTGCTAGAGGCAGTGCCGCCCTGCATGGAATGAGCGAAGAAATTGTTCCCGCAACAGACTCCCCCTTACAGTGCATATGCACAGTATAAAAACTTGTATGTGTATGTTCTTATCCTCTTGTGACAGATCTCAACAAACAATTCGATTGAGTTAATTGATCCTTTACTGTGACCATTATTGGTTGTGAATTAAGCCCTTAATTGTGAATCACTGCAGACAACATGGTATTATCCGTGTTACTGGGACATCACTGTGTGCATATAGCCTCATATATGAGGTCATTATGTGTGCATATGCCTCATCCTCTATCACTGTACTGTACATCCCTGATTACACTAACAGGCTACTATCACGGAATCATCCTGTAACTGTACATCACTGTGTTGCATATCCTCATAGTGTGAGTCACAGTTGCATTGTCCCTCGATAGAGTGTGTCACTGTTGCATGGATCCTCATAGTGTGAATGTCACTGTGTGCGATTGTCCACATGAGTTTGATTGTCGCTGTGTCATTGTCCCTCATAGTGTGAATGTCCGCTTGTGGTGCATTGTCTCTCATCATTGATGTCCGCTGTGATGCATCGGCACTGTACTGTGACATCACTTTGTGCTTTTATACCACTATGACAGCAGGGTTTCCAGTATCCTGTACTAGTGACATTGATATAAGCATTATCCCTATCTTTGACATTTCCTTGTGCTTTATTCCTATTTATAAACACATCACTGTGATAGTATTAATCCCTGGTAAAGTGGGAAATCCCGTGTAATAGTCGTCACTACTCTGACAGTAATCTGGCACAGTATCCCTTTTGTGACCTCAATTGTGCATTATCCTTGTTCTTAACATCTATGTGTACTAAATTCCTGTAAGTAGTAGCACGTATTGTACTAACTAACTCTGTACTGTGAAATGATGTGTATATTTTCTCGTAGTTTGTGGACATCGACTGTTGTGCATTATCTCTGGTTCTGTGACTGGTCATTTGTAGCACTACTGTGAATACACTGTTGCATTATGGCTGGTGACTATGAGGTCAACGGGGTGGCATTACCAAGTTTTAATGACACATGTCTAAACTGGCCTTCAGCTAAAGGAATTTAAAATATCCTTTTACCTTACATGGTTCTGACGAGTGGAAGAGAAATATCTTAAAAATTAGTGTTTTTGTGTAAAGCTTCTCCATTTTATGCTCCTTTAAAATAGTAAAAGGGCCCATGTTTTAGGACAAAATTGGTAATATCGGAGTATAAAAATTGATTGTTTGAATGCAATAAGCACTTTTGACTAGTCGGAAAGGAGCAGCCATAAAGTTCTTGATATTGACTGAAAACAGAACCGCAATCACTCAAAAAACAAATACCTGTTGCATAAAACATGTTGATATTCTCTCTTGGTCATCATTCCAATATCTGATCGAGTATTCGCCTGTGGTAATTCTGGAAATTATATGGGTACTGCATTCAAACAATACCACTTGTGACAGAAGTGGGCGAGACGATCTAAATGCCATATATGGTGGATATGAGTTGACTAACCACAAGTATTTTGCTTAATGAACATAGGTCATAACTTTGTACATTTGCTATGTTGACGCTGACTTAAAGGGGTGTCTCACTATATCAGATTTACCTCAACCTCATTCCTGTTTTCTCACTTCATCTTTGAATTCAGCCTTAATTAATGCAAGCAACTGGTCTGTGTAGTTGAGACTGCCTGAGGCACTAGTCTGTAGCTATTCAACCAGCTCTGGCGAGCCTATCAGGAGAGATCAAACAGGTCTGTTAGCTATAGCAACCAGCACTGCATCCTATCAGGAGAGATCAAACAGGTCTGGTAGTTTAGCAACCACACTGGCAGAGAAGGATCAATCATGTCTGTAGCTAAGTGACCTGAAGACTTGATGAAGCCTATACATGAGGGAATATCTAGGAATAGGTAGGATACTGTTAATGACAACATTCAATGTACTTGTTTATTGCAGATCATTAACATAAAAAGCAATCCCTTGTAGTGAGTACAACCCCTTTAACTAACTCCCTTGTAAAACCATCAAATACTGGATCAAAAACTTATCCTACCCCAATAATGGTACATAGAAAATTCCGTGTCATCCACAAATAAAAATCCCTGACACCGAACCATAAACAAAAAAATTAAAAAAGCTCGTGACACAATAAGTAAGCAATTTGTTATGATTGTTTTTTATGTGGAGCTAATTGAATTAGAAATTTGTTGAGGGGATGGGCTTTAAAGAGTGTTGTTGTCTAAAAAATGGATGTGGCTTGTAAAAAAAAAAAAAAAAAAAAAAATTTGGTGACATGTGAAAATCCCTGGAAGACACATTTCAATCTGTCATCACTAACTATATGAGAAAAAAAAAAACATAACCGTGAGCCTTCCTTAAATAGGTGTCCTATCGACACACATTGATGTAAACAAAAATAGGAACACTTCAAGGACCCACGCCCCCACCCTATCTTGGTAAACAGCCCGCAAAAAGTCTCCGTTCCTGAAATGTGTTCAAACTTGCAGCACTATTTTCCAGTACTCAGGCTGGACGGAGCCTCAGGGACCTGGGAAACACCCTGGTGGGTACCCTGGGCATCACAGGTCTAAGGTTTTTTTTCAGGTTAGAAAAGGATAGAGAGCTGATTCAGGTCTATAGTACAGGAGGTAGTATGTAACAGTGACTTAAATTGGGCCGCCGCAAGATCAACTCCACTATGGGCCCCAAGAATCACCTCACTGGTGAGCCCGACGAAACCAGGCTCCGACGGGCCCCAAGAATCCTCTCACTGGGGGGCCCCAAGAATCACCTTCCACTGTGGGCTCCAAGAATCAACTCCACCCTGTGGGCCCCAAGAATCAAGTCCCCCGTGGCCCCAAGATCAACCTCCAATTGGTGAGGGCCCCAAAAACATCGCCACGGTGGCCCCAAGATAACAACTCCACTGGTGCCCCAATGAATGCACCTTCCACTGGTGGCCCCAAAGGAACCTCCACTGAGTGGGCCCCAAGACATGCGAACTGGAATGAAAAACAGCCCGGACACTAAGCCCCCAGCAGCCCCCATACAATATCCGCTTACAAAAAGTCCCTTGTTCTACACAACCTCGCCACTTTCTAAAAATAAACTACACAAAAAGTCTTCCAACAACATTTATTTGGTGGGCATTTTTTTGATGTGGTTTTTTGATACATTTTTGTCAGAAAGCAGTGCAGTTATTCTAGGACATTGTCTTGCACAAAAAAATACCGCATCAAAAAATGCACCAAAAACCCACGTGGAAAAGCCCTAACCCCAAACGATCAACTACACCCCCACCAACCAGATCTGCCAGTAAGTCACGACACCACACATGAAAACAAAACTGAGTCAACACCAGAAGTTAAACTGTACCCCAGGAACAGCAGGACTCATCAGGAGACTCATCTCGATGGGAGTTGTTCTCTTCTCCTTTGTCATCTCCACCTGCCCAAACTCCATGACGTCTTCCCTGATGAGTTGTCTCCTTCCATTTTTCTCTGTCCATACAGCATGCAATGTCTTCTTCTCCCCGGTCACTACTCGTCCTTAGAATTTTACCACAAATACAATCTTAGACTCCACTCTTTTCCAGCACTTTCCTATCAATTCCCAATTTCTGTACATACTCCACATCCTTGAGAGCCCCAAATATAATCTGATTGCCCCCCCCCCCAACACAGAAAAAAGTTACTCAATTTACCCAAAACATCGTATGTTTAACCCGAAAAATAGAAATTTAAAAAATGTCCCAGATAAGTGCATGTAAATAGGTTAAGGACCCCCATCAGTAGGTAAAAGGGCTTTCCCTCCATTAATTTGGAAGTGGCAGATCCTACCCCTGTATTAATCCATAGATAGAAACAGCCCCATAATTACCAGTAGGAGCCATCTGTAGCCAGGTAGGGCCATTATGTAGCCAGTAGGGCCAGTATGTAGGCAGACAGGCCAAAATTAAGCAGGCAGGGCCCAAAATATAGGCACGAGGCCAATAAGGACAGGCCATGGTCCAAATATAGGCTGCAGACTATATATAGGCTGGCAGGGCCAGTATATAGCCAACAAGGACTATATAAGGCAGAACTTATTATTATAGGCAGCAGGACTAGATATTATAGGCAGACAGGGCCAGTATATATCAGGCGGGCCACTTATAGTGCTACAGGGCAATGTATATATACTAGGCAGCAGGCCACTTATAGCACATGCTATTATAGTACCTAGGCAGGCAGGGCCCTTATAGACATTGCTATTATATAAAGCTGAGGGCAGGCAGCCCTTTATTGCAGGGCTATACATATACTAGGATGGTGCCCAGTAGCAGGGCCTAGTATATATAGCTAGCTGGCAGGCAGGCAGGCCATTAGTAGTTTTTAAAAAAAAAAAAATAATATAATTCTTACCATGAAGTTCTCTCTATCTGCATCCTCTGTCTTCTCCTCATTCCTAAGCCTCTAGCACCGAGTGTGGGGCCTGCGAGCGGGCGTGCATGACGCATCACATCGCACCCTTCCCGCGGGGGCCTCCTGGGACTGAACGAGGAAGACTGGATCAGAAGATCCAGCTTTTTCAGCCACCTCGGCCAGCATGCCTTGCACCGCTGCGTGCAAGTGGCGGCCGAGAATGCTGCATGGCTTGTCCTGTGCCCCCCCGTGCAGCCGTGTGCCAGATTGGTGTCTGTTTGGCCCCATGGAACAGTGGTTCCGCGCATAATCAACCCGTGCGGCCCCCCGACCATCCCCCCTGTCCGTGGCCCATGCGCCCACTTACGACCCGCACGGGAAACACTGGTCGCCTATCGGCGGCCGCTCCGAACCGGCCCGTGCGCCCGACCGCACACGGGCCCCGCCTGGAGCAAGATGGCCACGGGTTTGTGGCCATATGGGCAAGTCCGGGCCTGGCCCCACGAAACAACTCCAATGTGTTGGGGTGCCCCCAAAGAATCACCTCACTGGTGGGTCCCCAAGAATCACCTCTCCTGGTGGGGCCCCAAGAGTCACCTTCCACTGAGTGGCCCCAGAGAGTCACCTCCATGGTGGGGACGCCAACCAAAATCAGCCTCCACTGTGGACCCAATAAACACCTCGCACTGGTGGTCCCCAGAGAATCGAGCTCCACAGGTGTGGCCCCAAGGAAACACCTATCCACTGGTGGGCCCCCAAGAAATCAGCTCCACTGTTGGCCCCCATAATCAGCTCACTGCTGCCTCAGAATCGCCTCCACTGGTGGGCCCCCAAAAGCCACCGTCTCACTGGTGTCCCCCAGGCAACCCAGTCCACACTTTCCTATTCTGTTTCTATGGAGTGCTGATGTACAAAGACAGTAACACAGCTGACCCATAAGACCTGAAAGAGACCACGTTCTCTGTTCTACAAGCGTATAATTCCCAGAGTTGGGTACCTCGCACTGATGTAGTGTTGATGCATATCCTATTGCTATGCCAGAATAGTGCGAGATGGAAACACCCCTTTAAACCTATTTTGTTAATAAAGTACAATGAATCACCTTTATATATAACTAATTAGGCGGTAAAACATCAACTACAATTGCAAACAAAGAGCAGCCCTAATTATTAGGAGCTGTCTTGCAAAATCCCCGGTCTCTCGTGTTGTAACTTCTTAGCAAGCAAGTAAGTACATGTTTAGCCTGTAATGTTACACCTTCCATTAAAATTAGTATAAAATTACCCATATCTTACAGCAGTTGACCTGTGACGACGTGAGGACCGCGGACGTTTACCTACATGCTGTGCTAGGGGTTTTTTTTTTTTTTATTTTCTATAATACTGACTAAGAGCTCTGTATATAATTGTGCAAGAGAGCGCGGGCTTTACACATCTCGCTGAAATGTGGAAACCGGTGCTGCGGATCTTTTCCATCACTGAGAAGTATTAAATCATACACGAGCTGAAAGGGAACTAGCAAATGATATTAGGGGCCATGATTATGGCATAGTAAAATAGTGCTATTGGCACACAATGTTCACATAGTGTAGTGTGTACATTCAACATATAAAGTTCTGATAACATGCGACAAGCTTGCAGATAATTACAGGGGTTGAAAATTAAGTAGTTGGATACATTGGTGATTTTGAGCAAGTTTCCCACGACAAAGAATTGAACGGGCTGAAATTTTTTGTAGTTTCACTTCAACTGTGAAATTAGAGATTAAGAAATACCAGAAAATCGCATATGTATGATTTCTAATAATTTTGTATTTTATACAATTAATAAGTATTTTGATCATCTTCCAATGCAGTCAAGAATGCTGGTATCAACTCCACTCTGCCGTTAGGCGGGAAAAGAAGGGATGAGCTATAACAATCCATAGAACACCAGTCCGCAATGTGAAGGCATGGGGGATGGAAACAGCATACGATTGGGTGTCTTTTCTGCAAAGAGGACAGAAGGACGTATTAGTAATTGAGAGGGAGACCAGGTATCACAAGATTTATAGCCAAGAACAACCGACGTCTCTCAATAAAGCAATGAAGATGTGGAACAGATTGCTGGATCGTCCAGCACGACAGGTACCTCGAAACACACGATCCAGGCCAACTAAGGACCTGCTGCCATAAGAACATTTACTAGGTCCTGGAGTGGCAAAGCCAGTCGAACCCAATCTGAAGAATCTTTGATGTGTGGAAGCTGAACTCAATGTAGCCCTCAGCGACAGCCCCGAAATCTGAAAGTTGCTGGAAATGATCCTTATGGGAGGCTTGGTGCCAAAATCCCTGCTGCAGCATCTGCAAAATCGGATGGTCAAGAACTACAGAAACTTCTGACCTCTGTAATTGCAACCATAGGTTTTTGTGTATCAAATGAATAATTTTATTGTTTTTCTGTGTATCAAAAATTATTTCATACAATAATTAGCAAATTAATTTTATAAAAATCATACATAGTGATTTCTGGGATTTTTTTTTAGATTCTAGCCTCACACATTTGTATGTACTTACGATAAAAAATATTTATTACTGACCTCTTCATTCTGTATAGTAGGTTGGGAAAACTGTGCATCACCACCAGTGTATCAAATACTTATATCCCCACGTACATCATATATGCCAACCAGGCCTTTTTTTCCAAGAAAAGCTCTTGTGCAAACTCATGAGCAAAACAGGCACGCCATGCCAGATTGTGGCATCCCAATGTTTGGGGCCTGGGATGTGATCCTCGGGCGGGGAACAATTATCACAAATTGGAAGAAGGCATGCAAAGCAGGATTACATCATTACCTCATTTATGCCAAAACTGTCTAAAGTAAGGACTGTCCATGTTGCTCATTATGCAACCAATCAGAACTCAGCTTCTTACTTCTTCATTGCCTATCGGCTGTGGAAGAAAGAATGAAGAAGAAAGAAAGTTAAAGCTGAGCTCTGATTGGTTGCAAGGGCGACCAATAGAAACTCTTACTGTAGATAAATGTAGGCCCAAAATAACATACACATCTTATACACTTATTACATTCTCCTTAAAAACATGGCTTCTTTTATATCTTTATGATCAAGATGGCCCGATGGCAAAGATGAAAAGTTTGCCCTCTTGCCCACCTATTTTACGACCCACGACTGAAATCCCCTCCTTTTGTATAATCTTTGCAGTACCTAAGCAATTTTCACAACCAATTAAAAGCAGATTGAGGCAACTACGTTGGAATCTTCTTTCAAAGGGTTCAGCAGGGCCCCAATTCAAATTCTGTAATATGGCACCTCACCTTCCTGATCCCACTTAAATATACGTGTCTTTTTGTTGTTTCAAATGGGGTACTGACCTAAAGGCACCATGAGTGTCTTGTATGTGAACTGCCACT
>JAODAL010037772.1:0-40001 GCA_025379985.1 Phyllomedusa bahiana
CACTGAATGACCGGGGAAAAGTTGGAACTAGTTTGTTTTTAAAGTTTTTTTTAACCTATAAATTGAAATTTATATTTTTTAAATTACTTTAAAATGTTTCCTCTGGTCTTTTTTAAATTATTGTTTTAATTATACTATTTGAAATTGTATTGTTTTTACTTTTAAAATCCATAGCTAAAAATGATGCAATTATGCTTCAAAAGAAGAAAGCAAAAATTAATGCAGATTGGGGGTAGATTCTTTTGCGCAGATCTGTATTAGTTTCGGGAACTGTCCTTTTCTCGGGAACGGGGCTTGCGGGAAATTCATGTTCTTGCGGGCAGAAAATGCCCTATTCAGATAAATGGAACTGATTTCTGAAGCTTTTTAATTTTTCCTTTAAACAAACCCGCCATCTGAAAATTTTACCCCAAAAAAATAATGCTACCTTAAATGGGCTTAGGGGGTCAGCAAGGGGCTTTTTAAGTAAATTTAATCTCATCAGCAATAAAATTTAGGTCCAAACATCCTTATTTCCAAAAAAAGAGGTGCACATAAAAAAAAGGGGGCCCACGAAGCGTTTGTGATAAAAAAAAAAAAAAAATTTCTCAGAAGTAAACCGCGGGATAGAAATCAATTATTTCTTTTCATTTAGTAAAAAATGGTCCTCTTTTCTGAAATATAAGCAAAAAAATTTGGAAGATTATGATCAAAAGGGCAAGTATCTTTTTTTATTTAGGGATAAGTGTGTTACCCAGGGTTTTTTATTTGCCTTAAATTGGTAAACTGCTTAAAAGTATTTTAATTATTTGTTCTTGTTTTTCTTTTTTTCCTCCTGTAAGACCATAATTTTTTTAACTTGTTTAGTTGTTTGTGTTTCTTTTTAAAAGGGTTAGTAAATTTTTACTGCCCCAAGGGTTTTAGCTTCCCCCTGTCAGGAAACAAAAAAAAACTTTGTAAAAAATTGCCCTAAAAATTTGGGAAAAAGACTAAAAAAGTATGTTCTATCTGTACGAGGCAAGCTTGAAGGCCAAAAACATAAAGAAAAACTTAAAGTGGTTTTTAGGCTTATTTTAAATATGGTTTTTCCCAAGATTTTGTAAAAAAAAGTTTTAAACAAAGGGGGTTTTTTTTTGCCTCTTGAACTTTAAAAGTTGTTCATAAAACCCCTTTTCATGTGGTCACTAAAATCCCGATGGAGAGGTAATAAAAAGGAAAACCACAAAAATTATCTGTGGCATTTTTAATTTTAAAGAAGCTACCCACATTAAAAAAAAATATGGGGGCAAGGGTCCCCAAAAAAATTGCCTAAAGGAGCCCTGTTCAATATAAATGCATTTGGTAAAAATTAAAATATGTGAGAAATTTTTAAAAAGGGGTTTAAAATATTGTAATTTGAGGGGAGGGTTGCTGGGTCACCATGAAAGATGACTAAAAACCACGTGGGAAACGGAGACAAAGCCTCCTTGGGGATCACCAGAGGCCATCGCAACGCCGAAAAGGACTTCGCTGTGGAGGGAAAATTTCCCGGTCGCTACCCCCTTTATGTGCCTGCCCCGCCCGGGCATATTCAATGGGCCAAAGAAGTACAACCAGGGGCAGGCAGAACTTAGTTGGGTCACGGTAGTGGGGGTCAGGGGGAGGGGTCAGTCAGAGGGGTATAACCAGATAACAACAGATAAGTCAGGGCAGGTTTGGGGAGGCAAAAAATAGTCCATAAATGAAATTTAAGGTCAGAACCCCGGAACTTTTTGGTTTTGAAAATGCACCCGTAAGCACAAATCAGGGAAAACCAACAACTGGTACAGGTTTGGGGGGGAAAGTAGCCGGATAACGGAAGAGTAGGGAAAATCTTGGTGGTCACGCGTGCCTTGCCCTTTAATTTAAAAGAGCCAGTGTGGGTCGCCCTAGGGAACGTGTACCGTGCTTGGGCCCGCCCGGAGCCAAGGTGGGAGCAGAGGGAGGAGTGTGGAAAAAGAGGGAGTACCACGGGATGGGAAGACAGCATGAGTGCTTTAAACAGTCCAAGTGGTGCCCCTGCTGCACACATTTCAGCCCAATATTTGTCACGACGGGGCCGCAGCCCGTGGTCGGGCTGCGGGCGCGCTTGGGGTCCCCACTTTCCCGTTGCCCCGGGGGGAGGGGGGCCCTCCGTGGTCCGGGGCGCCCCCGCCCCCTTCGGGCGCCCTACTTACCTGACCGCTCCTGCTCCCGTGCAGCCGTCTCCCGGGCGGGTTACGCGCGTCGGCCCTGTTAAATTTAAAGGGCCAGCGCGACAGCCAATTGGTGTTTGGGGTGGTCGCTGAACCTATATAATGGCCCCTACTCTTCCTTGACCTCAACCAATTCCATAGGGCCCCTGAAACCTATGCGAGGAAGCCTTTTTTCCCCACTCCGTTTTCGCCCTTTTCCCCGGAAACTATTTTCTTTTAACCCCCTGTCAAAAACACCACAAACCTCCGCTCCCTTTCCCCTAAAATTCCGGGCCCCAAACCCCCCGATACGAGTTTGCCTTGCCGTTTTTTTGTCCCCCGCTTTGTGCCTTGGTGCCCCCAACAAGAAATTTTCACATCGGGGGTAGGACCTGGGGGAAAATTCCGGGAAACCCAAATTAGCTCCACCCCCTGGTGGGGCCCCCTCCCCCACCGTTTGGTGGGGGTTAGTGAATCCCTACCCCAAGTCCATTAAAATATTTTTATTGACATTGAAAACCCCTTTTTAAATCTTTCACACAGCTTTTTTTGTGATAGGGGAAATTGGCATTGGTTAAAAACCCCTGTAATAGAATATTTTGATATATAAAATGTATGAAATATAAGAACAAACCCAAAATTTTCCCAAAACATGGCATCTCCTCACTTTAAAAAACTTGACATACAAAGGGAAAAATGAGAACGGCATGGTGGGAACGATGACATTGTGGGAACCATGTGAATGTTTTGACGACCAGAAACCAAGACCTATGAAACAGAATGGTAGACAGAATGAGTCACATTAGGACAAAATACCCACAAAACACAGAAAAGGGAAAATACAAGGTTGGGGTTAAAAGGGTTTTAAATTTTAGAAAAAACCTCTTTGCTGGTGCTTGTTGCTCCCCTGCATCCGGCCCGCATTGAATGAGGGGAAAAGGCTTTTAGCGGCGTCTTCTTTATTCAAATTCTATTTAAAGTTCTGAGTATCGTTGAGTGTAAAAAAAAGCTGAAGTAAATTACATTGTTTCATTAAAATGGGGCAAAAAAAAATTTTTTTTTAACCCTTCCATTAAAAAAAAAAAAAACCCACAATGGTCCCCTGAAATAACTTTTAAAAATTTCCAAAAAGGGAAAAATAATCATTTTAAATTTAATGAAAAGCAACTAATGAAAATCAGACATTGCTCTAGAATTGCGATTCACTGTAAAAAAATAAAAAACTAATAAAACTGGCCTGGACAATAATGATGGTAACTTTAACTTCATATTTTGTTTCACAACCTTTCGAGACAATCACTGTAAGTCTCAATGAGACCACTGCACCTGCCCACAGGTATTTTGGCCTACTTCTCATCAGCAAACTCTACAGCTGTTTTAGGTTTGAATGTGCCTTCACCAGACGGCATGTTTCAGCTCCTTCCACAGATGTTCAATAGGATTTAGATCATGACTCATAGAAAAAACATACAGAAAATGGGACATTACTTACTCAAAAAAAAAAAAAACGAAGTTCTTTGGGGCTTGTTCACAGCTCAATGGCTGAACTAACATGAACCCAGTAGCTAGCAACTCTGCTATTTATGCTAACTGGGAAAAAGATCACAGGTGCAGCTAATTGCTTGAGCAAGATAAAAAACTGCACACCAACTTAACACCTATTCACACCAGCATGCAGAGAAGCCGCAGTATAATGCATGGGGAGATTGCACAGATGCAAAGTAACCAATGAAACAGCACTCATAAAACCCTCAGGGCATGAGGGAGGTGGTTTGCCGGTACTACAATTTGCATATAAAAAGGGCGATACAAAAGTGTGCCATAAATATAGATACGTGTGGTTCCCCATGCTGGGTTACAACCTATTAGTGACACCCATACTATTTAGACCAGGCGGGCTGCCCAGCATTTTCTAAGTGTCCAACCACAAAAACAGGCACACTCTGCTCCCAGCACTGTTGGGCAAAATAAAAAAAGGACATACTGGAAAAATATTAAATATGAGGTATTAGTTGGTAATGGGGCCCCATAACACAAGCTCACAAGCCTCTTCACGGCTCCTCATGTCTTGTGAGTCCCTACACTAACAATTTTACAGAAAAAAACATACATTGCATCTGTGCAATCTCCCCATGCATTATACTGCGGCTTTTCTGCATGCTGGTGTGAATAGGTGTTAAGTTGGTGTGCAGTTTTTTATCTTGCTCAAGCAATTAGCTGCACTTGTGATCTTTTTCCCAGTCAGCATAAATTGCAGAGTTGCTAGCTACTGGGTTCATGTTAGTTCAGCCATTGAGCTGTGAACAAGCCCCATAGAACTGGAGTGTTTTTTTTCATGACTCATAGAAGCCACTTCAGAATAGTCCAATGTTTTGCGATTAGTCTTTTTTTTTGTGTTTTTAGTTGTGTCTTTTGGGTCATTATTCTGTTGGAAGACCTGTGACTTGTGACTGAGACCAAGTTTTCTAACACTAGGCAGTATATTTAGCTCCAGAATGCCTTGCTAGTCTTGAGATTTTATTGTACCCTGCACAGATTCAAGAAACTGTGCTAGATGCAGAAAAATGGTCCCAAACGAAATTGAGCCTCTTTCATGTTTCACATTAGGTACAATGCTTTTTTTCTTTCTATGCCTAATTTGTGTATCTGTGAACATAGAGCTGATATGACTTGCCAAAAAGCTCCAGTTGTTTTTAGCTGTCCAAAGGACATTCTAACAGAAGCTTTGTGGCTTGAGAATGTTTGACTTTTTTATGATTGCATTCAACTGTGTCTTACCTTAAGCTAACTTTGGCAAAAACAGCAACGGATGTTGCGATCTATTACTGATGTATCTTGACCTTAGAGTTAACCTTTTCCCAACATTTGACTTACAGGTACGTCATAGTGTTGGTCAGGGAGTCATACAATCATTGTTGCCACAGCATCTAAATGAATGAGAAATGAGATTGCAGGGTGTTGAGCAGTTACCATGGCAGCTGGAAATGTAAGGAAGGTTCCTATAGCAGCCATGTAAGTGCTTCTATTACTTCCTGCCTGAGACTATAGTGAAACCTGTGTACACAAAAATGTAAATTTATCAACTGTCCTAACTTTGTTTCTATGTCTATTACATACACTGATGCATTATAACAAAATGCAGTTTGATACAAATAAACTGAACAACCAATTGAAAAGAGTGATAACTATTAGGTTTAAAGAAGGTGCATAAGCTTTTACCTGTGAAAGGTGTTTTTTTTTTTTAGCACCTGGGCAATGACTGACAAAACACTGATCAAATACTTTTACAATTAATGACTAGACAATGACATGATATGTGAAAAAATACAGTAGGCTGCAAAGATATTTATACTCCTTGAACTGTTTCTCATTGTTAAATGTTATAGCCACAAACTTAAATGTATTCCATTGATATTTTATGTGATGGAGAAACACATGTAGCAAGTATCAGTAAAGTGTAAAAACATGATATGTGCTATTCCAAATTTGTGCAAATTAAATAAGTGAAAAATGTGACATGCATATGTATTCAGAATCAAGAGTCAGTACTTTGTAGGATCACCTTTAGCTGTAGTGAAAGGTGCAGTCTGTTTAGGTATGTCTCTACCAGCTTTGCACATCTAGAGGCTGGAATTTTTGCCCATTCTTCTTTGCAAAATAGCTTTAGCTCAATCAGATTAGTTGGTGAATGTTGTTAAACAGCAATTTTCAAGTCATGCTACAGATTCTCAATGGGATTTAGGTCTGGATTTTCACCGGGCCATTTTAACATGTGAAAATACTTTGATGTAAACCATTCCAATATATGTATATTTAAGGTCATTATCCTGCTGGAAGGTAAACCTATGCCACAGTCTCAAATCTTTTGCAGCCTTTAGCATGTTTTCCTCTAGGATTGCCCTGAGCAGCTTCCCAGTCTCTGCTAAAGCAAAGCATCCCCACAGCATAATGCTGCCACCACCATGCTTCATGGTGGGGATGGTGTGTTCAGGGTGATGTGCAGTGGTGGTTTTCCTTCACACATAGCGTTTGGCATTTAGTTCTCACCTGACCAGAGCCCCATCTTTCACGTTCTTAGTGTGTCCCCTTCATAGCATTTTGCAAACTGCAAATGGGACTTCATATGGCTTGTTTTCTTGCCACTCTTCTATTAAGGCCAGATTTGTGGAGTACATGACTAATAGTTGTTCTGTGGACAGATTCTCTCATCTGAGCTGTGGATCTGTTCAGCTCCTTAAGAGTGACCCTGGGCCTCTTGGTTGTTTCTCTAATTAGTGCTCTCCTTGCCTGGGCTGTCAATTTAGGTGAACGGCCATGTCTTAGTAGGTGAGAAGTTGGGCCATACTCCTTCCATTCACAGATGATGTATTGAACAATCCTCCATGAGACGTTCAGAGCTCAAGCAATTTTTTTTTAAAACCTAACCCTGCAATACACTTTGACACTACTTATCCTTGAGCTTTCTGGTGTGTTGCTTGGCTTTTATGATGCTGTTTGTTCACTAATATTCTCTAGCGAACCTCTGAGGTCTTCAAAAAACAGCTGTAGCTATACTGAAAAGAAATTACATACAGATGTACTCTGTTTACTAATTATATGACTTCTGAAGGAAATTCATATCACTGGATTTTATTTATAGGTATGAGAGTACAGGGGGCTCAATACATATGCTAGCCACCCTTTTATGTTTTTAAAGGGCCGCATACTGAATCATCTAAGCTGTGAGTTCCATTATCAGTGGAACCATCCAATATACCCACACAGTGTGTGGTGTACATCTGAAAAATATCCACCAAAGAACTCTTTCCTGAGTAGGTAAGGGGGAAATGCGTTGGGATTTTGAATGGGATTCTGAATAGATGCCGCAACACAGGTCGTATTCTCTTTTCTGTAAAGTGGAGCTCGGTGGTTTACCAGTTATATCTTGGTGTTTGCATTTACTGTGTGTGTGTATATATATATATATATATATACAGAAAAAACATACAAAAATGGGACATTACTTACTCAAAAAAACACTCCAATTCTTTGGGGCTTGTGAACAGCTCAATGCGGCTTTTCTGCATGCTGGTGTGAATAGGTGTTAAAGTTGGTGTGCAGTTTTTTTTCATCTTGCTCTAGCAATTAACTGCACATGTGATCTTTTTCCCAGTCAGCATAAATGGCAAAGTTGCTAGCTACTGGGTTCATGTTTGTTCAGCCATTGAGCTGTTCACAAGCCCCAAAGAATTGGAGTGTTTTTTTGTGTGTATATATATATATATATATATATATATATATATATATATATAGAGGATTTTCTAGAGATACCTAGGGTGAGCCACCGATAGGTGGAGCCGCCCTTGTAAGGGTGTTCGCCCCACCTCCTTTGAGGGTCTTCTAGGGACTAAGTATAGGGTTAGCCCTGGTTTATTTAGAATATTTTGTAGGTATTCCTAAAGTGTGTTTGGTATAAAAATATATGATGATATACCCTCTCTATTTTTTTTTTATTTTTGTTCTACTTACTCTATTTTTCTTTCTTGGTGTTTGTGTGGATTATATATCTTTGTAATAATATTGAATAAAAGTTATATTTCAGATTTGGGTTTTTGAAGATTGTGGCAGTGATTTGTTGAGTTTTTAAAATAGCAAAAATTTGGAAAAGCATGGATTTTTTTACGGTTCACAAATACTTGCTACTCTGTGTTGCTGTGTCACTTAAAATATCAGAATATCAGTTTGTGGTTAAAAAATTGATGTGGCTTAATAATTAGACAATTAACTGATAAGAAGTTTCTTGGTCTGTTGTATCTTGTTTCTTTTTAATTTCGTTACAAATTTAGAACACAAAAGGTCAAACTGATATCAAGGGAGACTTATATGATTGGGTTTTTCACCCTTTTCTTGCGTCAAATATGCCAAAGTGAGTCGGCTAAGATATGTAATGCGTCAAACTAATGTGTTAGGCGCATTGTTCATAAGACTTAACACTTTTTAATACGGAGGGGCATTCATGAGGGGGCGTTCTGGTGCCATGTCGCACCACACTCATATTATTAGACACATATATGAATGTGGTTCGGCAAAACTAGGACTGCTCGGACAGGCAGACCTATTTCAATGTGGTCTGCCTGAGCCTGAGGAGTCGAAATGGAGCTGGATTTGCTGTTAGGAAAAAAAAAGTCAAATATTTCTCAACTTACACCAGTACAATAATAAAAGCAATTTATGATAATTATCAAACTATATAAAATTAAATTATTTAAATTTAATAAAAATGTTATCATATAAAATAAATATAAAAATATATCATATCTAAAAAATGTAAAAATATCTCCTATAAAATTTATTTCAAATTAATAGAATTTAAAAATAATTTTACTTTAAATAACCCACTGATGATGTTGTTCAGATTATTAAATATTACATTTTTACTACATTAAATTTGAAATTTATTTTTGCTGCTCTCACCCTTTATTCTAAATACATCAAGAGCCCGCACACCACAGGTTTTGCTGGGACCTGTGGTCCACCAAGCAAGACCACTACCATAGTTTATATTCACTGACATGCTATTCTAATGACTTTTCTTTTATTTCCAGCCTATCTATAGTCTTTATACATGTTTGGCACATTTCTTATGAGCCTAAGTTCCATAATACACCAAAGACACAGGTGAGGCGCATCGAACTTTAGACATCATTTATGAACGCAGAAAAAACACTTTCATACATTCAGAAGCATTATACACTGAAAAACAGATGAGAAAATGAACTTCAGTGTACCTAGTTCCAGAGACAAATGAATAAAGGTAAGAAAATGATATGCTCACTCTCTCTTTGTGGCTTCTTATTCGTTTCCCGTATTTTATATATCTTCTGCTACACTCGTCATCCCGCACGGACAAACCTCCGGCTTGCGGGATAGAAAATAGATCCAAATCCAATACAGCCTAGAGCTAACAGCTAAAAAGCAGGTAAACAGGGAAAATACGCTAACACATTTCGAATCCACTTGATTTAGGCTGTGATCACGTGGATTCGAAATGCGTTAGCATATTTTCCCGGTTTACCTGCTTTTTAGCTGTTGTATATGGTTTAATTAATAATTTTTTCCTTAAAATATGAACAACATCATTTATGGATTATATTAATACTTTTTTCGTTCAATAATGTTAAAATGCATTTAAAGGGATATTTATTATAAATGGTATTAAATATTATTTGTGTTTGCATTTATAGAAACTTAGGTAAATTAAAATTAAAAATATAGATGGTTAATACAGTTAAATAAATTATAATAAATTATTTTTTTTTTGTTTGGTGTACAAGCTGAGAAATATGCTGTGCTGGTTCTTGTTGTATGTAGAATAAAAGGTGAGAGTAACAAAATTAAATTTCAAATTGAATGTAGTTAAAATGAAAAATGTAAAAATATGAACAACATCATTAGTGGATTATTTAATGTACATTTTTTTAGATTCAATTAATTTTAAATACATTTTATAGGAGATATTTTTATATTTTGGGATATTATATATTTTTATATTAATTTTATATGATAACATTGTTTATTAAATTTAAATAATTGAATGTTATACAGTTTGATAATTATAATAAATTATTTTTTATTATTGTATTGGTGTAAGCTGAGAAATATTGGACATTTTTGCCCATTACAGCAAATTTAGCTTCACTTCGACTCCTCATTGAAATAGGTCTGTCTGTTCGAGCAGTGATGCACCTAGTTTTGCCGAACAACATTCATATATGGGTCTAATATTACGAGTGTGGTGCGACACACCCCCAGACCGCCCCCAGAACACCCCTTCATGTTAGGTGCAAGTGTCAAGTCTTATGAACAATGCACCTAACACATTCATTAGGTGCATTAGACATCGTAGCCGACTCACTTTGGCGCATTTGACGCCAGAAAAAAGGGTGAAACACTCGATCGTACATGTTTTTCCAAGTGTCAAATTTGCATTTGCTAGCCATTTATGGGAACTCTTAGCATTTGCTTCAAAGAGGTGTATTTTAAAAGTGATGAAGGCCATCTTCAGACTAAAAAAAATGCAAATTGAATAGCAAAACCCTTTGGAGTGGTCCAATCAACAATTTTGCCCATTCTTGAGCAAAAGGAGAGCTGAAGATACTCTTGACAAAAATGTTACTAAGCACAGAAGATAACTCTGGATGGATGGATGTTTGCAGAATTCTTTCCTTGATAAAGAAAAACACTGTCACAATATCTAGCCAAGTCAAGAACACTGTCAAGAAGATTGGAATAATATTAGTCTACAATAAAGAGATGCCAATATAAATTTAAATCAAGATGTAAACCTCTTAAAGAGACCAGATAAAACTTTGCTAAAAAAATTGGAAAAAAAATTCCTAATTCTAGGGCGAGACTTTTGGACATGTGAAACTAAGGGTATCGTGCCAGAATGATAAGAAGAGAATACTATGAAAAAGGAAAGAAAGAACTCATAATCTAAAGCATACATGTCACGGGTGGGCCTGCGACCCCCGTCCCGGGTCGCAGGCACACCCGTTGTCCCCGCACGAGCGGCACCGCCGCCCGCATGTCGGGCGGTGGGCACGCTTACCCGGCCGGCCAGTCACCCTCCTACTTACCCGGCCGCGCTCCTGTTGCTGCTCCAGTCTCCGGGCGCGCACGTCCCCGCTCTCTAAGGCATACGCGCGCCGGCTCTGTGAAATGTAAAGGGCCAGTGCACCGGTAATTGGGTATTGTCGGTTACGCCCTTATTTAAGCCTGCCTCTTCCTGGTGCTTGTTGCCGAATCTTTAGTGCCGTTTAGCCTATTGAGAAAGTGTTCCAAGCCTTATTCTGATTTACCGTGTACCGTACCATTAGCTTCCGTTCCTCGACCACGCATCTTGCTGCCTGCCCTGACCTACTGCCTGTCCACGACCACAAACCATTGCCGCCTGTCCTGACCTCTTGCCCATCCCCGACTACGAGCCTGCCTGACGATTCTGCACCACGCTACACCTCGGCTGCCTCCGCAAGCAAGTCACGTCAGGGTAAGCGACCTGGTAGCCCTCCCGCCGCAGCAAGTCCATCCCGCTTTGCGGCGGGCTCTAGTAAAAACCGGGACCTACTTAGATTCCGCACCGGGCGTGGCTTACGCCATCGCTTGCGGTGGTCCAGAGGATCCACTTCTCCGACCGTGACAGTAAGATCCGGCCATGGATCCCGCCAAGGTGCCTCTGCCGCCCGACGCTGACTTCACCGCCATTGTGCCTCAGCAGTCGCAACAGATCACTCAGCAAGCCCAGCAACTCAGCCATCTCTCCGCCATGATGCAGCAGTTCCTGGCCACTCAGCAGCAGCAACCCGCTCCCGTGGCTCCCGCTGCCCCTCCGGTTCCGGCTCTGACCGCTGGTCCACGGCTCCGTCTGTCTATGCCGTCAAAATTCGATGGGGATTCCAAGGCCTGCAGGGGCTTTATCACCCAATGCTTCCTGCATATCGAATTAGTGGGCAACCAATTTCCTACCGAACAGTCAAAGGTGGCTTTCGTGCTCAGCCTTCTCTCCGGGAAAGCACTGGCCTGGGCTACCCCCATCTGGGACAGGGATGATCCGGTCACAGCCAACCTTGCTACATGTCTCACCGAGTTCAGGAGTGTTTTCGAGGAACCGGCCCGGGCTTCTTCTGCCGAGACCGCCTTGCTAAACCTGCGCCAAGGGGACTCATCTGTAGGCGACTATGCCGTACGTTTCCGCACTTTGGCTTCCGAGTTATCTTGGAATGAAGCTGCGTTTACTGCCACCTTCAAGAAGGGCCTCTCCAGCCGCATCAAGGATGCTCTATCTGCCCGGGACCTCCCGTCTTCCTTGAGTGACCTTTATCTCCCTGGCCACTTGGATTGACATCCGTTTCTCGGAAAACCAGGAGGAACTCCGGCAGGAACGAGAACAGGCTAGACCCCGCCGTCTCCCTCGTCTGGCTCCAGCATTTCAAAGGCCGCCACAGTTGCCCTCTCCGCCTGCTGCCGAGGAGACCATGGAAGTGGATAGAGCCCACCTGTCTGCGTCGGAGCTAACCAGAAGACGTGAGGAGAATCTTTGTCTGTACTGTGGCAGTGCAGACCATTTCCGCAGATCCTGTCCACTACGCCCTCAGCGTCCAGGAAAGGGGCGCACCTAGGGTACGTAGGAGAGGCGTCCCTAGGTGTGAGCAAGCCCTCTCTTCGCCTGACCATGCCCATGATCGTTGGCACTGGTCCTGGTTCCCAGTTTCACGCTGCTGCCTTCCTGGACTCTGGGTCAGCTGGAAATTTCTTGGACGCTGCCCTGGTGTCCCAGCATAATCTCCCTGTGATCCGCCTGGAGAAGCCCCTACTCATCTCCTCTGTCAGTGGAGAGATTCTCAAGGATCCAATTCGGTTCTGCACTGAGCCTCTGGTCCTACAAGTAGGGGTTCTGCACAAGGAGAGACTTGCGTTCTATGTACTACTCCGTTCTTCCTCTTCCATTCTCCTGGGTCTCCCGTGGCTGCAGCGCCATGCTCTCGTGCTCAACTGGCAGAGGGGGACGAAGTCACTGGTTTTGGGGCACTTCCCCCGGTGTCGTTCTCTGTCGCTGTTCTGGGTGCCATCCAACTTGCAGCCCTTGCTTACCAGCTTCTCCGTGTTCGCCCTATAGTCTCTGACCCCCAGTTTACCCTGCGTACCTGAGACCTTGTCACATATATCAAGGAGAATCTCCAGAAGGGGTTCATCCGCAAGTCCTCCTCTCCAGCGTGGGCCGGGTTCTTTTTTGTGGCTAAATGGACGGTACCCTACTCCTTGCAAAAGACTATCGAGGCCTCAACAAGATCACGGTAAAGAACCGCTATCCTCTGCCCCTGATCACGGAGCTTTTTGACCGGCTACGAGGTGCCAAGATCTTTACTAAACTGGACCTGAGAGGGGCTTATAACCTCATACGAATACGTGAGGGCGATGAATGGAAGACCGCTTTCAACACCCGCGACGGGCATTTCGAGTACCTGGTCATGCCCTTCGGGCTCTGCAATGCCCCGGCCGTCTATCAAGAATTCAATGACATCTTCCGGGACCTCCTGTACACGTGCGTGGTTGTTTACCTAGACGACATTCTGGTGTTCTCCCCTGACCTTGAGTCATATCAAGTTCACGTACGACAGGTCCTCAGACATCTAAGGGCCAACCGCCTCTATGCCAAGCTCGAGAAGTGCCTGTATCATGAGCAGAGCCTCCCATTCCTTGGTTACATCATTTCTGACAAGGGCCTGCAGATGGACCCCGCTAAGTTGTCTGCCGTCCTACAGTGGCCGCGCGACGTGTGCCTCCGAGCCATACAAAGATTCCTGGGGTTCGCCAACTATTATAGGCAATTTATACCACATTTCTCCTCACTGGTCTCTCCCATAGTGGCATTGATCAAGAAGAACGCCAATCCAAAGTTCTGGCCACCAGCGGCAGAGGAAGCCTTCACTAAGTTAAAGTCTGCCTTCGCCTCTGCGCCTGTGCTCTCCCAGCCAGATACATAAAAACCATTTTTTCTCGAGGTCGACGCCTCCTCGGTGGGGGCCGGGGCCGTACTCTCCCAGAAAGGGCCCAAAGGCAAGACCCTCACTTGCGTTTTTTTCTCTAAAAGTTTTTCCTCTGCTGAAAGGAATTACTCTATCGGCGACCGGGAGTTACTGGCCATCAAGCTGGCTCTGGAAGAGTGGCGGTATCTCTTGGAGGGGGCTCGTCACCCAGTCAGCATTTATACCGACCATAAAAACCTGCTATATCTCCAGACTGCTCAACGCTTAAATCCACGCCAGGCTCGTTGGTCCCTCTTCTTTTTCCGGTTTAATTTTCTCATTCATTTTCGCCCTGCGGAACGAAATGTCAAGGCCGACGCTCTCTCCCGTGCTTCGGATGTGTCTGGGGACGAGTCCACTCCACAGCACATTATCCCTCCAGAACGGCTCATCTCTGCCGCACCGGTAGACCTACAACGCATTCCTCCCGGCAAGACATACGTCCGCCCAGCTCTTCGGAAGAAGATATTGTCATGGGGTCATTGCTCCCGTATGGCGGGGCACCCGGGAGTGCAGAGGTCCTGCTCCCTCATCTCTCGATTCTACTGGTGGCCGGGCCTAGCCCAGGATGTTCGTGAGTTTGTGGAGTCTTGTGCTTCCTGTGCCCAAAAACAAGTCCCCTCGTCTCAAACCGGCAGGTCTGCTCCTTCCTCTACCTATACCCAGCTGTCCTTGGACCCATGTGGCCATGGATTTTATCACGGATCTCCCTCCTTCCTCTGGCAACACCGTGATCTGGGTGGTTACAGACCGGTTTTCAAAGATGTCCCACTTTATTCCTCTGCCGGGTCTGCCCCTCGCCTTGCCAGTCTATTTTTTCTACATATTTTTCGGCTGCATGGGCTTCCTCGGCACATAGTGTTGGACCGGGGCGTCCAATTTGTCTCCAGATTCTGGCGCTCCCTCTGCAACCAACTACAAGTGAAACTGGACTTTTCTTCGGCCTACCACCCCCAGTCCAATGGGCAGGTAGAGAGAGTAAACCAGACCCTAGGCTGCTACCTGCGCCACTTTGTCTCCGCGCGCCAGGATGATTGGTCCAGCTTGTTGCCCTGGGCCGAGTTTTCCTATAACTCATTGGACTCGGAGTCTGCTGGAGCTGCTCCTTTCTTTATTGTCTACGGGCAACATCCCCGCCCACCCCTCCCCCTTTCTGTGCCCTTGAAGGTCCCTGCTGTGGAGGAGCTGGTCCAGGACCTGACAGCTATCTGGAAACAGACACACCATTCTCTACTCCAGGCTTCCGCTCGTACCAAGGCACAAGCTGACAAAAAGCGAAGACCTCCGCCAACCTTCTCGCCAGGTGACAAGGTGTGGTTGTCGGCTAAATATATACGTTTCAAGGTTCCCAGCTATAAGCTGGGTCCCCGGTTCCTGGGCCCATTCGAGGTGCTTAAGCGCATTAATCCAGTAGCATACAAGCTCCGCCTTCCTCCCACTATGAGGGTCCCGAACTCCTTCCATGTCTCTCTTCTGAAACCGGTCATCCTAAATCGCTTCTCTCGGGTACTGGCTCCTCCCACTCCTGAGGCCGATGCCACCGATGTCTTTACGGTAAAGGAGATTCTAGATGTGAAGATGGTCAGAGGGAAGCGTTTTTTTCTCATTGACTGGAAGGGGTTCGGGCCCGAAGAGAGGTCCTGGGAGCCAGAGAACAATATTCTGGATCGTAACATCATTCAGAGGTTCCTCCAGGCCAGAAAGAACGGGAGGCCAAAGGGGGGGGGTACTGTCACGGGTGGGCCTGCGACCCCCGTCCCAGATCGCAGGCACACCTGTGGTCCCCGCACGAGCGGCACCGCCGCCCACATGTTGGGCGGTAGGCACGCTCACCCGGCCGGCCAGTCACCCTCCTACTTACCCGGCCACGCTCCTGTAGCTGCTCCAGTCTCCCGGTGCGTGTGTCCCCGCTCTCTAAGGCACGCACGCGCCGGCTCTGTGAAATTTAAAGGGCCAGTGCACCGGTAATTGGGTATTGCCAGTCACTGCCCTTATTTAAACCTGCCTCTTCCTGGTGCTTGTTGCTGGATCTTTAGTGCTGTTTAGCCTATTGAGAAAGCGTTCCAAGCCTTGTTCTGATTTACCGTGTGCCGTACCATTAGCTTCCATTCCTCGACCATGCATCTTGCCGCCTGCCCTGATCTACTGCCTGTCCACGACCACGAACCATTGCCGCCTGTCCTGACCTCTTGCCCGTCCCCGACTACGAGCCTGCCTGACGATTCTGCACCACACTAAACCTCGGCTGCCTCCGCAAGCAAGTCACGTCAGGGGTAGCGACCTGGTAGACTCCCGCCGCAGCAATTCCATCCCGCTTTGCGTCGGGCTCTGGTGAAAACCGGGACCTACATAGATTCCGCTACCTGGCGTGGCTTACACCATCGCTTGCGGTGGTCCAGAGGATCCACTATCTCCGACCGTGACAATACCTTGTCATGTGTCGACTATAATGGAGATGTTTTTATGGCATGGACATGTATGACTGCCAGTAGAACTTAGTCACTAGTGTTTATTTGATGTTACTGCAAACAGATATAACAAGATGAATTTTAAAGTGAGTGGAGTTATCCTTTTTTCAGATGTAGTTAAATGATGCAAAAAGTATAGGATGGAGCTTTACGGTACAGATGGATAATGACCCATACATACCACTAAAGTAACCCAAGGGTTGTTTTCACCATGTTGTTTAGCTTTAAACATGTATGCAAGGATAAATAAAGACCATCATCAAGTACATTGCTATTATGATTTTGCTTCATTTCAGAGTAAAACCATATCTTATCTCTTGGTTGTATAGGTTACCGAACATCTTTCTCTGCTCTCATTGCTTTAGCAGCCCTGTCTGACCATTGTGATATCACTGTGTTATCAGCAGCACAGGAGCTTATTTGTGTTACTGACATGTTTTAACCTACTTAGAGCTTTGTAGTCTGCTGCCTTACTGTTTAAACCTTTCCATCATCAATTTTCCCCTAACAGGCTCAGCTATGAATAGCATAACTGATATGATAATAACTGCTGTAGAACTTCCCACAGCCTACAAAAGAAGTGAGAGCCTGAAACTGGATGTGAAGAGCAGGTTCTGTGAAACAACATGGTAAGAATACACCTTTAAGGCGAAAAAAAATTATACAGTGGGGAAAAAAAGTATTTAGTCAGCCACCAATTGTGCAGCTTCTCCCACTTAAAAAGATGAGAGAGGCCTGTAATTGACATCATAGATAGACCTCAACTATGAGGGACAAAATGAGAAAACAAATCCAGAAAATAACATTGTCTGATTTGGAAAGAATGTATTTGCAAATTATGGTGGAACATAAGTATTTGGTCACCTACAAACAAGCAAGATTTCTGGCTCTCACAGACCTGTAACTTCTTCATTAAGAGGCTCCTCTGTCCTCCATTCATTACCTGTAGTAATGGCACCTGTTTGAACTTGTTTTCAGTATAAAAGACACCTGTCCACAACCTTAAACAGTCACACTCCAAACTACACTATGGTGAAGACCAAAGAGCTGTCAAAGGACACCATAAACAAAATTGTAGCACTGCACCAGGCTGGGAAGACTGAATCTGCAATAGGCAAGCAACTTGGTGTGAAGAAATCAACTGTGGGAGCAATAATTAGAAAATGGAAGACATACAAGACCACTGATAATCTACCTCAATCTGGGTCTCCATGCAAGTTCACAAGAACGGTGAGCAAAAATCCCAGAACCACAGATTCCAGATCTCAACTCAATAGAAAACCTTTGGAGGGAGTTGAAAGTCTGTGTTGCGACAGCTCAAAAACATCACTGCTCTAGAGGAGATCTGCATGGAGGAATGGGCCAACATACCAGCAACAGTGTGTGCCAACCTTGTGAAGACTTACAGAAAACGTTTGACCTCTGTCATTACCCACAAAGGTTATATAACAAAGTATTGAGATTAACTTTTGTTATTGACCAAATACTTATTTTCCACCTTAATTTGCAAATAAATTATTTCCAAATCAGACAATGCGATTTTCTGGATTCGTTTACTCATTTTTTGGGAGAACTTGCACAACTGGTGGTTGACTAAATACTCTTTTCCCCACTGTGTGTGTATATATATATATATATATATATAAGTTATATTATATATACTATATAATATATTATATATATATAATAATTAATATATTATAATAAATATATATAATATATATATACATGAAATATATATAATATTATATATATAATATATATAATCATATATATTCAGCCTCATTCTATATGTTTTCCACTTGTTCGGTACAGAACAGAAAACAGAAAAACATACAAGCAGCAAAGTATTTGTATCCAGCAATTTAAAATAATAACAAATCTGTAAGTGGTTAAAGTTAAAAGTCTACACTTCAATCACATATTGATGGTTTTGTTTCAAATCCATTGTGGTGGTTTAAAGAGGCTAATTAAGAAAATTATGGACCTAAAAATATTTATATTATTGAGCAATTTGTAATATGTGGTTACAAACTTTTAACAATTACTTAACATGCCAAATCACTTAAAACATTTAAACCCCTGACAGAGGAAATTAATAGCATTCATTATTTTGTTACAATGGCACCTGTCAGGGGGTAGGATATATTAGGCAGCAAGTGAACAACTAGCTCTTGAAGTTGATGTATTGGAAAAGGAAAAAATGAAGTATTTGAAGTACTTAGAAGTATTCTAATGGTGTTATAGAATAATATACATTATTCTTGAAAACAAAAAAACTGAAAAATGTGGCACTCAAGTCAAAAGTAGAAACATGTGGTTGCCAGCTGACTTCCTGACTAGGACCACAAAATCCACTAAAAAAAGACTTCCAGCACCCCAGTAGTAAAAATAAAATCAGGATGTGTACTTTATTGACCCATTTCACTGCAATGTTTCAGGTCAACACTAGAGCTGGAACAGGTCTCTTCTTCTGTTGGACGCTTGGAACATGCTGGATAACCCACTCAATCTAATAATATGGATGTCACCAATACTGTACATTGTGACATCCATACTATCCATAAAAATTTGTTCCAGCTCTAGTGTTGAACTGAAATGTTGCAGTGACATGGGTCAATAAAGTACACATCCTGTTTTTATTATTACTACTGGGGTACTGGCCATACCATTAGCCAATTGGTTAACATGGTCTTATGAAGGCTTCCATTGCTGCCATGTCTTCAGTTTTACCATTTGTTACCCCAGGTAGGAAATGGTAAAATCGCCATCTTTGTTCACTCTTCTGCATTTTCTATGCAATGCTGAAAGGTGTTATAATTTAGTCTTGCCCAGGTAATTATAGACCAGTAAGTTTAACATCTGTTGTGGGAAAAATGTTTGAGGAGCTCATAAGGGACTATATACAGGAGTATGTTGACAAACACAATAATATTGCCAGCATGGATTTACTAAGGACAGAAGCTGTCAGACCAATTTGATCTGTATTTATGAAGAGGTGAGTAGAAGTCTGGATGGCGGGGCAGCTGTGGATATTGTGTTTTTAGACTTTGCAAAGGCATTTGACACTGTCCCGCATAAGCGTTTGTTAGGTAAATTAGAATCCATTGGGTTAGAGATAACAGTGTGTAATTGGATTAAAAACTGGCTGCTGGATCGTACTCAGAGAGTGGTGGTAAATGACTCCTACTCTGAGTAGTCCCTGGTTGTGAGTGGTGTGCCGCAGGGCTCAGTATTGGGTCCTCTCTTATTTAATGTATTTATTAACGATATAGTGGAAGGGATCAATAGCACGGTTTAGATTTTTTGCAGATGACACCAAGCTATGCAGGGTAGTGCAATCTATGGAAGATGCTCATAAATTGCAAGCAGACCTGGACACACTGAGTGCTTGGGCATCCACTTGGCAAATGGGGTTCAATGTGGATAAATGTAAGGTTCTGCATCTGGGTAGAAATAATCTGCTGGCTTCATATGTCCTAGGGGGAGAAAAACTTGGAGAATTGCTTGTTGAGAAAGATCTGGGCGTTCTTGTAGATCATAGACTACAGAACAGCATGCAATGTCAATCAGCTGCCTCTAGGGCAAGTAAGATAGTGCCGTGTATTAAAAGAGGCATGGACTCACGGGACAAGGATGTAATTCTACCGCTGTACAAAGCATTGTTGCGACCTCACTTAGAATATGCTGTTCAGTTCTGGGCCCCAGTTTATAGAAGAGATGTAATGGAGCTAGAGAGAGTGCAAAGACGAGCAACCAAACTTATAAGGGTAATGGATTATCTTAGTTATGAGGAGAGGTTAGTAGAATTTAACTTATTTAGTCTTGAGAAAAGACGGCTCCATGGGGACATGATTAATTTATATACATATATAAATGGTCCCTACAAAAAGTATGGGGAAAAATTATTTCAAGTGAAGCCCCCTCAAAAGACAAGGGGACATTCCCTTTGACTAGAGAAAAAAGGATTCAATCTCCAGAGGAGAAGAGCGTTCTTCACTGTAAGAACTGTGAATCTGTGGAATAGCCTGCCTGAGGAGCTGATCACAGCAGGAACTGTAGAGAGTTCAAGAAAGGCGTAGATACCTACCTGGAAGTAAAGAATATTAATGCGTACGTAGCTATATAAAATTCTGGATCCTGGCTGGTGGAGGCTCTGGGGTCAGAGATGTGGTCTCCACTGGAGCAGGTTGGTTCTTGCCTTGTGGGTTCCAGGGCATTAACCAGTGGTGAGGCTGGGCTTAAAGTCCTTGTCTCTCTCCCTCACCCACATTTTCCCCACCCTTGGTTGAACTTGATGGACACATGTCTTCTTTCAACCGTACTATGTAACTATGCAATTATGTAATTATTGCACCCCCTAGTGGCCAAGTACTCTAGGGGGAATTAATGTAAAAGTAAAAAACAAATTAAATAAAACTTTTTTAAAAAGAAAAAGAGCAATAACTAAAAACCCGTGAATCACGGTAAAAGCGTACCTGCTAAAAATCTTACACATGATTGGAATTGTTGAAATCCATAAAATCGAATAAAAAACCCTTTAACATAATTTATCCCAAATGCTGAACACTATAAAAAAAAAAAAAAACAAATTTTGAGCCAAAAGTGTTTTTTTCGCTAAAATTTCATGCCCCTAAAAATTGAAATAAAGAGTGATCAAAAATTTTGCAACAATAAAGAATGTTAAAAAAAAATTTGAATTTTCATCTGCAAAAAATGAAACCATCCCTCAGGTTTATAGGTGGAAGGACAAAACAGTTATTAGTCACAGAGAATAGGATGCAGTGCAAATTTAAAAAATATGTCTGGATTTTTTTTTATGGTATTTAAACATAATGAAGACCCTACATATTTGGTATTGCTTGAATTGTATCAACCTACAAAATACAAATAACGATTATTATACATAGTTGTTCTTGAAAGTGTGTAGGACCTAACAATGATTGAGCAATTCACCACAGGATGGCCCGTTTTTCCCTGTTATTCACCAGTATTTTCCCATAGCTCTAAATAGGGTTTTAAATTTTTTTGTCGTGCTTTATTACATTCACAAGGCTACATTTTACATAGCACAAGAATCAGTTTAAAAGTTTGATATGAAACAGTCATTATTAATGTTGCACTTAATTTTTGGTATAATAAAAATTTGAAAAAAAAAGCTAAAATTTTTCGTTTGTTTTTTTTTTTTAAGTTTTGTAAGGGAATAACTTTCAACCCGAAAGCTTTCTGCAATTTCAGCATTTTTTTGGTCCGGTGTTACTTCCAGCTTTTTCCGGGGTTTTTCCCTAATGTGCATCAGCTAGAAATTATGTCAACCATAATGATAATGGGCCCAAAAAGGCGCGGGCCACCGAAGAAAGAGGATAAAATTAACCATAAAAAAAAAAAAAAAAAAAAAAAAAAAAAAAAACTTTGGGTTAGATAGGGTTTGGGCAGAGTGAAAAAATTTTGGGTTGGAGACTCCTAAAAAAAAGTTTTTACTATTCAGATAACCACGCAAACGAACAAGTTCTGATTCATATCTTTTTTCTCAGCAACCTCCGCTCCCACGGACCCGAAAACACAAAATGCATGCATTCTATTTTAAAAGATTTGAAAACCTTTATTTTGACGACATAAATTTTTTTTAAAAGGTTTTAGGGGTATCATACAGAAAGTAGGCATATTACAACCAATCAAGATAATAAAGCAAAATATAGTTACAATCCAATCAGTGTCTAAAGTAAAATTTCCATTTTAAAATTTAAAAAAAGAACCCCCACTACCAAAAAAAAAAAATAATACTCTGACACTGCCCTTTTCACTAATCTAATAACCAAACAAGCGCAGCTAGACCTGTTTTTTAAATGCCCCGGGGGCAGACCAAAAGCCTCTTAAACCAAATATTTTGATGAAGCGGAACAGAACTGTCCTTTATCCTATCCCAAAATTTATACGAATTAAAAAAAAAGATTTAAGTTTGAAGAAGACAAAAGAATGCCATAAATTTTAAAAAGATTATCAAATTAACCCAAAAAAAATTCAATTCTTTTTCCATTCCCTCTCTGATAATTTTTAAATCATTTTAATTCCAATAAAAAATACCCCTGATGTTCATAAAAAAAGGGCCCTGTTTTTTGTTGGTTACCCCGCAAAATTAAATAAATTGTTTAATATTCATGAAAATTTTTTTCCTTTTGGACCGTTTGGGGCCCCTTTGAAATTTTTGCTCATGATTTATACCGATACCTTTGATAAAGATCCAAAAATGATGGGGCCCAAATAAAAAAAATTTTGGGTAAAGAGGTGGGCTATTCCCGCTAAACCCACCCAGAGAGGGCCACTAAACCCAAATTGGGATTTGGGTTAACCAAGCGAACCACTGTCCTGCTGTACCTAAAAATCATGTTCAGCCAAAAATTTTTTTTTTGAGCTCCAATATTTGGGGGCGTGTAAGTCTACTCCCCCGGGAAAAATTTAAACTACAAAAATTACAGCGGGCCGTCCGATAGGGGGCGAAACCCCCCCGCCCCTTAGGGGGGTGAGAAAATCTAAGACAAGATGTGTTTTTTTAAAACACCTTGCAGGGAAAACTTTTTTTGGGCTGTTAAGTATTTTTTCAAGGGCCCAACAAAAAATCTCATCTGATGTTTCAAAGATGACCCAAACCCCTGTTCAATGGGGTTGGGGGCTTTGTGTAACCCCCTATTAAACTTCCTGGGGAACGGAAAGGGTTTTTTAAAAGAAAAATACTGGTTTTTATTTTGAAAAAAAGGGTTCTGGATGACCTCGCCCCCTTCTTTGGCAAACGTAGCCCGGGGAAATTTTGGGATCAATATTGATTTCATCGGTGCAACAGACCATGTACCCCATTGCCCAGTCTGGAAATTGGGAAACTTTACCCCGCCCCCTTTTGTGGGGAAATAAACTTGTATCAAAAAGAACCAAAATACATAATATATGTTATCCGGGAGAAGGGATTTTGGTCACCCCCCTAAATTCGTGAAAAAACCTTTTTTCAATTTGGGATGCAAAACCAAAAAAGGGGGTTGGATTCTAGGGGATGGGCACCAAAAAAAGTTGAAAACCCTTTGACGGGTCTTTTACAACCCCAGGGTACTAGATTTTAACTCTAAAATTATTCACAATTTTCCGCTAGTGTTTGTAAATCTCCTTGAAATGAGTTAAAAAGTTAATCCATGAATGAAATGTTTGTAGTGCCCGGTTTCCTAGGGTTTTCTGAAATTGTGCGAAATACTACCTCAAAAAGTGTCCAATCGATAGGAATTTTACCCTAAAATTCTGTATTTGTGGTTTTTCACCCCTTTTACATCAAAGGGAGGGGTTGAACCCACCCCACATATGGGTAAAAAATTTTGGGGTTTACTGTTGTAAGGTCACTACAGCAACCCACCAAGGGGGGTAAAGCCCATCCTGCTTGGGAAAAGAAACTCGTGTATTATCAAACCCGAAAACTAGAATTACCTGGGAAAGTGAAAGTGCTTTTTCCCTCCAAAAAATGAGTTCTTCTGGGGGAACAGGGGGAGCTAAAAATTTGGGCATGGATTTGGAGATACTGGGAAGTGTACAAATCCAGCAACCCTTTTTAAAACCTGTGCTTTTTGGCTAGGGGTTTTTTGGGGGAAAATTTAAGTAACTTTTTATCCTTTTCATGTAAATGTTCATGTAATTCCCCTTTTAAAAAAATTCCTTTACAGTTTCTTTTTGACCATAAAAACCCAAATAATGCCCCCCTGCCTCAAACCCCTTTTAGGTTTCCCAAGAATTTTCAATCAATTATATATGACAGATTGTTTTTCTTTGGTTCCAGGAATGTCGTTAATCACCCCTCACTCCCCCTTTGGGGGGCTCTTCCCCCCAAATTTTTTGGCAAAGTAATCTTGGGCTGAATGCAGAGCCAGTGAATTCCTGTGAAAAGGCACAATAAAACAAAAACCCAACCATCCTCCCACCATACTACCCCCAAAGCCCTTGGGGGGGTGGGTTGGGGGCCAAAGTAATTTTTTGTACAGGGGGGCCCTCTCGATTTTCCCTTTTTTTCACCGATGGAAGGGTAAAAAACTTTTTTTTAAACCTCAGCTGCGTCTTTTTTAAAAGGGCTTAGGGCAAACCCAAACTCTGGAGCGGTAGAGCTCAAATATCTTCTGGTTCAATGTCTGGCTTGACGGGAGGACAAAAGTAGCAGCAGCAGGGGTACTTGTTTCCGTCTGGGAGGGGGGTTAAAACTTTTGCATGTCCCGCATGGATCCACTTTCCTCTTCCTTCCCCTTTCACACTTGAAGGAGGGGGTTCTCAAATTTTAAATTGACCGGGCGCACCTTTTTGAAAAAGAAGAAAACTTTAAATTTTTGGCAAATCTTTAACATTATCTCCTGGTTTAAACGTTTTTTGGACAGGAAAGGGAAGTGGGGACGGGGGTTGCGGGTCCCCATTTGGGTTTGACAAAAAACCCTTTAAATTGTTTTTGTAGTTGTAGCACATAGTCCACTTTAAAAGATTTGTTAAAGATGAATGTGCACCCCCCCCCCCTCTGGGGTTTAATTGGGTGATTGGGAAATTTTCCCAAAACCGAATCTCTTTGGGTTTGTTTATTTGGGAGCCCCCCCTTTGGGGGAAAACTTACGAAAGTCCCCACAAAAAAAAGGGGTTTAAAGCATCGGGCCCCCTCATACCCGTTTCCTTGCAACTTTTGGGGCTATTTTTTCTTTGGGGGGTGCGTTTTATCCCTTTGGGCCCTTCCCATTCTTTTTTCCGGTGATAGGGGGATGCAACTGTTGCTTTACCCCAAAATCATAGAAACAAAAGGTTTTGGGAAATACATTACCATTGAAGCGGGTCCCTGATCACGGGAAACAACCTTGGGGAAAACCATTATTGCAAAAAAAAAATTCTTTGCAGATCTTCGCAGCAGCTGTGGTAGCCGTTGAAAATAAAGTGGGAAACGTTTCGATCCACCCAAAAAATTGATCAACCCAGCCCAAAAAACAACAAACCTTCCAAACCTTTTTGGCAGCTGTATGAAGTCTCCCTGTGGGAAAATCGGAATGGGCCCGTTGGGGAAAGGGAAAAGGTGTGAAGGTGGGGCCCCTCACTGCCCCTCCACGTTTGTTGGGGGCATGTTTGGCAAGACAGACCCCTTCCCCTTTTCAATCACAGGAAACCTGGTGCACACCATAGTAAAAAACCCAAAATTTCCCGCATCGCTGTCTTACCACAAATGGGTAAGCCATCCCGGGGCTTCAGCCAGCGCGGGAAAAAAAGAGTTTTTTGGGGCCCACGGGTTTTAACCTTCACTATTGGTCCAGGCCATCAGCATTCTGTGTGCACCCCAAAACCCTTTTCCATGGGGCCCCTTTTCCCCTTGGGGAGAAAAAAATTGGATTAAATTTGTTATCAAATTTTCAAATTCGGGTAAAGATACATACTTATTTTTACAGACATCAAACTAATAAAAGGGCCCTTTTTAAACCTCGGGGCCCTCTTTGAAAGCTCGTCTGCTCTTTTAATTTTCCCATGTCCCAAGGGGGATCGGGGGTTGGGAAATGTGTTGGACTTTTAATTAACACAGCAATCCTTTAAAAGGGTTTTTAATAACTTAAAGGGCAATGTGGCTATTTCTTTTGGAAAATAGCTCCCCGGGGAAATTTTACATAAAAAAATTTCTCTTTTTCCATATTTTTCCCCAAAATCGGGGGACCACCCCAAAAGAAAATATCGTAGTCATGTAAATTTTTACATTTTTTTGCCTTCAAAAACAATTCACATGTTTTAAATGAGGGCACATAACCAGCTCGCGGGGGCAGAATGGGGGGGGAAACTAAGTTTTCAGCGTACACATAGTGTGATCTTTCACCACAGAAAAATCCAATGTTAATGCACCTAAATTCTTTCTGTCTGGGACAATTTGCCATCTACAAACACCCAACCATGTCCGGGTTTTTTCAAGTGGTTTTTCCCCCTCAAATCCCGGGGCCTTTTTTTTTGTGCCCCCCCCCCCAGATTTTTGGGTAGGGCGCCAAAAAAATAAAGGTCTCCGCCCCCCCCTCCAAATCTGAGTCTTCCCCGGGTCCCAATCTATCTCACTATCCTCTCCCCTGAACCCATGGGGCAACAAAGTAGCGGGTTTAAATTTTAAGCAGGGTGCAAGGGATTGGCTTGGCTGCAGGGGGGCAAGTTTCCCAACATTTGAGCCAGCCGGGGTGACCTTTTTTTGTACGCTGCCCAATTAAAAAGAAGTGCATACACAGAGTGGGGAACCCGACATTCAATATTGAAATCGGAAACCCCAAATTGGGCATTTTCCCTCTTCAGCAAATGCAGCGGGCCGCTATGGCCCCCAAAAGGCATGCATGCACCCCTTTTCGCAAAGGGAAAACTAACGACCACATAGTAAGCAAAGGAGGGTTTGGCATCTTTGGGAAAATTTTGATTTAGAAAACAGCCTGAGCAGGGTCCTTGAACTTCATGACAGAAACAAAGGGAAAATGGTTTTGAGTAGTCGGGTGGGCCAAGAGCGGGGGCTGAAGGAGTGCCCCCTTAAAATTTCCCAAAAGCCGCCGGCTCATCAGGGGGTGGGGTGAAGGGGGGGAGCCACAGAATCTTTGGTTAAGTCATACAGTGGGGCGGCAAAAACAAAAATAACAAGGTATCCACTTTTCCCCCCTTTAAATATCCTCCCCTTTCCCCAGAAATTGCCCCTTAGCCCCTGTTTGTTAATGGAAAAGGGCAATTTTTGAAATGGCCGCTACTCTGTCTGGTAGTGGGTGTCTGTGGCCAGGTGAAAGGGGTTAAGACGGGTGCCCTTTTTTGGAAAGTCCCCTTTTTCCCTCTACAAGTTGTCCCCTTTTGTTTGGAAAAATTTTTGGGCCGAGTCGCAAGAAAAATGAGCAGAGCTTGGTTTTCAAATTTGGCTAAACCCCCCTTGTTTTTTTTGAGCAAGCAAAAGATCATCCACATTTTTGGGTCAGTGTGGATTGGGGTGGTAATTTTTGAGCCTCCCCAGGTTTTTGGGGGAGTGGGCCAAAAGAAAATGGGGGGAATTTAAAAAACCCCTTTAGGCAAAAAGTTGCCCCAAATGAACTGTTGACCCCTGTATTAAAAGCAAAAAAAGTATTGGGGGTCCCCAAGTAACGGGAAAGGAGGAAAAACGCCCCAAAAAAAAATCAATAACGAAAGTTGGGTGCTGCCGAAATTGGGAAACTGGGATGAGAATTGTGACTGGGTTCGGGAAATAAGGGGGTTTCAATGGGGGCACGCCTCATTGATGAAACCCCTTTGGGCTTGCAAAAAGTCTCCATGGGGTTTCCCCCACCTTTTTGATTTGGAAAGGATTTTGGGGTGTTACAAGGGCTGGGTGGGTTTTTTGTAATTTCCCCCCTGCTTCAAAAAAAGACTAAATTTTTGGAGCTATGCCCATTTTTAGCTTCAGGCTTTAAAAGGGTAAAGGGGGCCTATTTGGGGGAATCTACAATTGGGCAGCAATTCCCCTGTAATACAGGTGGAATGTTAGCCATCTGGCCTACTTTAGGGAATCAACATTTCCCCAAAAGTTCAGGGACCCTTTTTTCAACATTAAAAAAACTTCAGGGGCTGTTAAAGTCCTCTTTTTCTGCTGGTAGGGCATTTAACCCAACCAGCAAAAAGCAGGTTTCACAGCGTCCCGTATATTTGCGGAACTTTGCAAGTGAATTTCCCCCGGGGGGGCAAAAGATTTGGGGCAAACCCCAAGGGGGTTACATTTGAAATCTCTTCCCCAAATAACCCCAGTGGGGCATCTGCTGACAATGAGAATGAGTGTTCAGTGGGGATTGGGGCCAATTTTGACGAGGTGTTTTTTAGACACAGGAAAATCTTTTGGATTTACCACTTACACCTACCGAACAAACGCCTTCTGGGTAGCCGGAAAAACCCCAGTGTTAATAAAAAGATACTCCAGCACCGTTTTTAATAAGGAAAGGGGCCCTTTTTGCCATCTACTTCACAAGTAACCATAGGGCCCCCTGTTGGGGGGAAAAGATGCATTACTGGAAAAACCCAAAAAAGGTTTTGAAAGATCGATGGGCGGGGTCCCGGAGGGTCCTCAGTGTCCAGAAAGGGCCTCAGGTCCCCTCTATTTAAAATTGTTCTTTTGGAGCTTTACTGGGGTTTTTTCGGGGGAAAAGTTCCCTTCCCCGGGTTGTTTGGGACTGTCCCTTTAGTAAAGGGCCCAGTTTTTTTGACAATTTAAACATCTTTAAGTTTGCGGGGCGGCCCCGTTTTGGGAAAAAAAAAGGAGGGGGCATTTGGAGAAAGGTTAGAAAACCCCCCCCCCCTTTGAGGGGTTTGAAACACCTGAAAAGGGGGGAGGAAAACATAGCCATTAAAAAAGAAAACGTACAAAGGGATGCCCTTTCCCTTTTTTCCTCCTAATTCTCTCCCTTTTTTTTTAAGTTTTGAAGTTCATCAACTTTTCCCCCTCTTTTTTACCTTTGCATTTTCTAAAATTTAACCAAAGAAACAAAAAAAACTCCTTAGGATTTCTGACAAACCCCCATTTTTACTTTCCCTTTTGGCAATTTTAATGGGTTTAAACCCGGTATACCAAAATTTTTAACAACCCTTTGGGCAAAAGTTTTGCAATTTGTAAAGGTTTTACGCACCCTATAGGTTTTTAAAAAATTTATCCCCCCCTATTTCTTTAACAAGCTTTTTTTAAAACTATAAAAGGGATTCCCCTTTTCGACTCTTTTTGCCCCTGTTTTGTATATCATTAATAGCTTTCCAATCCCTCCTTTTTAAATTCATCAAAAAAGTTTTTTGGGTTTTTATGTTCCATGTTATCGAACATCAACCCCTAAAATCTGGGGCATCTCCCCCATAAGCTGTGTTTTTAAAAAGGGGATTCTTGTGTTCAGGGTGTGAAAATACAAGGGAAAAAATTGTACAATGTCCGGCCAAAACTGGGTTTTGGGGGGAAAACTCATCTTAATTTTTTCACTCCCAAACTTCCTGGGGTTTTCTTTTTTTTAATCCCCAACTTGTTTACTAACTGCAATAAATCTTTTGGGGGCAAAAAGGCCTTCTCATGTCCCTTCCATTTTGGGCCTTTAAAGGGCCTGTTTAAAAGGGTTTTTAACCCTTTTCTTTCTCCCGTCACCTGTTTTTGCTTCAAAATTGCTTATCTTTTTCTTGTTTCCCACCCCCCCCCCCCCCCCCCCCCCCCCCCACTTATGAAGTTGGCAGCATCTATAAGTGATACCCTGTTTCCCCTTTAATGGGGTTTGTGCATTGTCTCATATGGGAGGTGGGTGTACTTTTTAAAAAATGAAGCCGTTTTTTTGTGCAATGGAGTGTATTTCCCCGTAAATTTTAAGGATCATCTCCTAATTAGTGCTTTTCCCCCTTTGATGGGTTAACTACAGCTTTCCCTTTGGCCCCCTTTTTAGAGATTCCCATAAAAGGGGCACTTGGGGTTACCCGAGTTAACGGGGGGGAAGACCTAGGCAAGGGGCCCGGAAAAAAACCCGCAATGCAAATATCTGAAGTTTTTGGGGGGTTTTTTCAAAAGAAGTGTCTGCTTTGTGTAGAGGTGCTGGGGTCAGGGCTTTCTTGAAGCATCTTTAGCGAGTGCCCAATTAAGGTCCTCCTTTTTTTGAGACCCCAAGCCTTGTACTTTAAACATGTAAACAGTCATCCTCAGCATCATCTACAATGTTTATTACTTTTTTTTGGTTTATCAAAACTTTTTGTAAATGTAAACCCCCATCCCGGGAAGGTTTTTTGGGGTAATTTTCAAGAGGGGTAGCAGGGCAAATGGGGTTAATGAAAAGGGGTTTCAGTGTTAACTGAGGTGTCCCCCCGAAAACTAACAAATGGTTTTTTGGGTTCACCATCCAATTGCAAAACATTTCCCATTTCTTTTTGTTCTTTAAAAAAGAAAACTATCTTTTTGAAAAGTCTCTAAAAAACCCATGGAAACCTTTTGAGGGAAATTCCCGGGATACACAATCCGCCATTTTTCTCCAAAAAGGGGTATGTCTACCCCCTTTATTTTTAGCAAATGGGTCAAAGGACTTCCTCCGGATACAGGATTTTTCTTAATTTCCCATCTGGGGCACATTCCCCGGGCTTGTTCTTTTTTGCAAAATTGATGACAAAATTCCCCCTTTGGGAAAAGAATTTCCCCCTTTAAACCCCGGAATATACCCACCTGCCCGAAGGACTAAAACAAATTTTAAGCCTCCTTAAAAACCCTTCACTGAGGCACTTTCCCTTTCTCGGGGGCACTTTTTAATTACTTAAAAAAATTTTGGGAATGGCGATTGTCAGTCCTTGTTTGTAAAACAAACAAAACAAAGACAATTCTCAAAGACAAGTAATAAAATTTTACTTTTTAAAGGAGACCCTTTTTAAATAAACATTTTTAAAATAAAAGCAAGAAATATTTCCCTTGCAAAAATAACGCATAAAATACAACCCAAAAATAGAAAAGGGAAAAAAAACAACAATAAACAAATTTTAATGTGGGATACCCCAATGCAAACCAAAAACCCGTATGAAATAAGCTAAATTATCTCACCGCTTTAGGGCAGGCCCCCCCCTAAGGAGAAGAAAAACACAGAGAAGACAAAACAAAAAAACAGCAAAACCAATAAAAACATTGGGGTACAAAACAAAAAAACAAAGTTCAGTAAAAAAAGAAATAACTTATTTTCACTTTTAAAGCAACCTGCAAATAGTGGGCAATTTCTTATCTTTAAACCCTTTAAATTTTTAAAAATATAAAACTTCATTAAACTTTAAAAGCTAAAAAATATAAACCCCAAAATTTATACGTGGGGAAAAGTGGGGGGAGGAAGAATAATAATAAAATGATAGAGAAACCTCACTCAAAATCAGCAACTCACAGGTCCAACACCCCTTTTTTTCAGAGAAGCATGGAATTTTTGGTGGGAAATGCTCACCTGCAAACAAACCCAGGGTTTTCCAAAAACAAAGGGGGCTTGCGAACCCGTTTCCCCCGAGGGCCGGGGATAAAGGTTTTTTTAAAAACCGAGTCACGGCACCAAAATGATTCGATATCTTTTTTTACACAAAACCCCTTGTCCTCCCACGGGCCCAAAACACACAGTGGGACTTTGGGGGTTCCCATTTTAAAAAAATTAGAATACTTTATTATTTGGGCGACAGTTTTTTTAAAAGGGTAAGGCGGAAACATACAAGAAGGTAGGCTATTACAATCCAATCAAAGATAAGTATATAGCATAAGAAAAAAGGTTTCAATCCAATCAGGTCAAAAAGAAAGAAAACCCTTTAATTAATTTTAAAAACATGAACAACCCCCCCCCACTACCAAAAAATAAAAAAGAAAACTCGACATCTGCCTCAGTTTTCACTAATCAAAAAACCTTTTTAAAAAGCCGCAAACATGACCTGTTATTCAAATGGGCCAAAGGTCAAAACCAAAACCTCTTAGACCCCAAAAAATTTTGAAGGGGAGTGGAACAAACAAGTCCTTGTATCCTTGTCCGAAATTCCCTACAGAATATTAAAACAAAGAATTAAGTTTAAGAAGAACAAGGGGAATGCCATAAATTAAAAAAGAATTTTTCAAATTATCCAAAAATAATTTAAAATTTTGTTTCAGGTTCCCCGCATCACCCGGGTTTCTACAAAGATTTTTAAACTTTTCCAAACAAACCAAAGCAACCCCATATCGTTCTCACACCATTCTTGATAAAAAGCATAAAGGACTCCTTCGTCTTTCTTTCTCAATATGTCACACATGTTGTTCTTATTTATCTTTTTAAACACTTGTTTTTATCGAATTCAGTGCATGAGTACAAAGCAAAATATCAATATTATCAGAAGTAAATACAATCATGAGTAGAAAGGAAATGACCAAAAGTCATTAGAAGTAAGAATCATGAGTACAGAACAGATATAACCAGAGTTGTCAGAATTAAAATTTCTGAGTACAATGCAAATAACAGAGGTACATTAAAAAAGCAAAATCAGATTCATGAATTTTAACTAATGGACACCCAAATAACCAATAAAAAGGTTTTTAACATATTTACAGTACGAGGCGGACATGTTCTTAATTTTTTATCCCAACAGCTGTTTTTTTTTTTAATACAATGATTAGCTTTTCACATGTTGGGAAAGGTAAATGAATACTGTCACTAAAGACATTGCTCTTTTAGTTTTGCTTTGTTCAGGAGATAAAGATTTTATCTCCTCTTTGAGTATACAGGTTCCTCTGGTTACCATCTATCTTTCCCAACCTTTTCCTGGTCTTTTTATTCTCTCATTGCTCCAAACTTCCGTCAGTTAGTCACTCCACCCATGGTAAGTCACTCTGTGCAGAGTCTTATCTCTTGCATTGAATTTTGTTTAATTAACTAAATGAGAAGCTTTCACTCTCTAGAGCTCTGCAGCCTAATATAGAACACTTTATAAATCTCCTGCAGTCACGTCAGTGTAACAGGAATAGCTGGGAAGAGTAGTGCTGATGTGTCAATCATTGCTTTTAACCGGCTCACAGCCTAACCAGTAAGTGTAAGTCCTCTGGGGCCAAAATTCTCTCCATCCTACGCCGGTTCAAACCCCACTAATACACCTGGATACAGGTTTTAATAGGCCTCCAGCCTGCCCTGAAAAGTGGGAACGCTATAGCCGTTCCGTGAAAAGCCAGCCCATAATAGCTGGGTATCAGCCATACTACGTACCTGTGTCAGCAACCTACGGCTACTGATACAAAATAGCTCGCTCCCCCATCGAGACCAGGTCCTCAGTGGCTGGTCTACAGTAGGATACCTGCTATACTCCACCTAATGGCAGAAACATGTAACCACCTAAGGTCGCTCTGCCGCAAAACTTTTGAACTGAGAATTGCAAGTGCACTATGTACTGTGCAAGGAATGGTTTATATATCTACTTCATTTACTTTGTTATTTAAAAGAATATCATGTATTAGATAATATATTTACATTATTTGGTTTGTCAAATTATTTATTTTTAAACATGATAACGTAAGTGTGAACTTTTTGTGACTTACTTGAGACTTTTTGTTTTTCTGCCATTTTTTTTTAACCTGTGATTTTCAGAATTGCTGCAAAACTTCAACATTACTTAAATATTCTTGTTATATCCACTTATGGCTTTCTTTTGTGAAACTGCATGTATAGATTGAACTTAAAGAATTTTGCTATTAGTATACTATAATAATTGCTGATCAAAATGGGACTATGCAGCTGATGATTTATTGATCATTTTTCTAATATTTTAAAAGCATTATTAAAAAAATACAGTATCTGAAAGTGACTCTTAACTGGTTTAATTATCTATCTGAGAGCAGAATATGATAGAGGGAGAGAAGCTGAGCTCTGATATTTAGCTTTTATATGATTTCTCTGATACAGGAAAAGTTGTCAATCACTCTATGTGGGCAGGGTAAGCAGTACTTCCACTATCTATTAAGTCCTGCCAGGATTTAGTCTGCTTTTCATTAAGAAATCCTTCTCTAATGCATGTAAACCTGTATATCACAGAGCTCAGCTCCTCTCACTCTATCTTATCCGGCCTTTTACTTAAGACGGCATAAACACCTTGAAAAATTTGCTTTCCATATATTTATAGACCAAAAATGTCAACTCCCAAAAAATTTCAATAAGACAACTACACTTTCATTGCAAATACATCTGTTTACTAAATAGAATAGGTTCAGACAGTATAGTGGCTAAGTGGATAGAACTGTTGTATTCCAGTGCTGGTAGCTGTAATAGATGGTGACCTTAGATGAGAATAAGAACTGTTAATGGTAATCAAGTGTTGCAGAATATTTTTGTACTGTCTCAAATAGTCAAAGTACAATATGATTCAAATTTGAGTGATTCCATTTGGGTTGTCCAGAATCAATTTTTTTGGCAAAAATCATGAAAACAATCATCCCTAGCCCTAACTCAAAATCTAACCATAGGCAAATTAATTCCCTGCTTAGTAATCACACACATTTACTGCTGAGCGAATGTTCAACCCCATGTGCTGTCAGTCTACTCATGTCCTCTGTTCTCCTTAGTAGTTAGTCATACAGTGCAGATACATAAAAAAGAAACCTCAATCACATATATACATTGAAAAAAAGAAGTGCTAGCCACTTAGCTATACTGTAGCTGCTCACAGCTGTTTATATAAATAAACCTTTGTTTGACTAGAGTGAGCACACTGTGGGGAAAAGCATGGTGTTGTCAAGCCTGCTGGATCACATGGTATGCAGTTCAAACAAATCATACATGCCCCTCTTTGAGCACACTGAAAGCTGAAGCAGGACAAACCAGGCATGAAATGCCTTCGTGGAAAAACCCCTTTAACTTAATATTTTGTTTTATAACCATTTAAGGCAATCATTACAAAAAAACAATTTTGTTAACTCTCAATGAGACTTTTGCATCTGCACAGGTGTTTTGGCCCAATACTCATGAGCAATCTGCTCCGATTGTCTCCGGTTTGAAAGCTGCCTTCTCCAGACTGCATGTTTCACTTCCTTTTTCGGATGTTCAACAGGATTTAGATCGGGGCTCATGGAAGGCCACTTCAGAATAGTCCACTGCTTAGCTCTTAGCCATTCTTGGATGTTTTTAGCTGTGTTGTTTGGGTACTTATCCTATTGGAGAACCCATTATCTGCGACTGGTGCTAAGCTTTCTTGAACTAAGCAGCACATTTAGCTCCAGAATGCCTTGATAGTCTTAAAATTTCATTGTACCCAGCACAAATTTAAGACACCCTGTGCCAGATGCAGCGGCCGCAAGACATAACTGAGCCTCCTACATGTTTCACAATAGGTACAATGTTCTATTCTTTGTATGCTTTATTTTTGTGTCTGTGAACATAAAGCTAATGTGACTTGACAGAAATCTCCAGTTTTGTCTCTTCTGTTTAAAGTGCATCCCCTCCAAAGCTCTGCAGCTTCCCAATATTCATTTTGGCAAATTCCAGTCTTGATTTTCTTATGATTTGCTTTCAGCAGTGGTTTCTTCCTTGGTCTTCTTCCCGTTTGAAAAATACAATGACAGATGATCACTAATAGTGATGTACCTTGACTTTGGAGTTCACCTCCAATCTCCTTGAAAGTTGTTCTTGGCCCTTTGGTTATTTATCTCTTCCATTTGTCATCAATTTTAATCTTTTGGCCATGTCAAGGAGGGTTGGACACAGTCCTATAAGCCTTAAACTTCTTAACTATATGTGCAACTGTAGTAACACTATAGCACAATAGGCTGAACTAGATGGACATCTGTCTTTTTCGGCCTTACAAACTGTGTAACTATGTAACAAAATCAAGGTGATTAAAGTTCAAGTTATAGTCTTAACCCTTGACATGTTTGTCTATGGTTTTTTTTCAAATCTCCTGAGAAGACTCTCTCCTTTGCTTCTTTAGGTCCATGTTCAGCATGGTACATACTACGATACCAAACAGCAGAGTTACTCCTTTTTACCCTTTAAATAGGCAGACTATTTACAAGTTTGAAGACACCATTAGAGGACACATCTAAGTTTAACATGACCTCTATGGTCAAATTATTTTCAATATGTTCTAGGGGTACCATCATTTTTGTCCAGGACAGTTTTTTTAAATTATTTATTAGTTGATTTTCAGTGATTTAAATTTATTATTATGTCTGTCAGTTTTAAGTTATTTCAATGACCATTGTGGGATTTTCTTTCTTTAATGGAAGGGTACTAACAAATTTGCCCAAGTATGTATAATATTGGTGTCTTATGTGACTGCTACCTCTTCACCCCATATAGCTATGCCCCTGATCCTAGGGAGCATCTGAGGTGCTTCTGAAAAACCTTTGGTAAGCTCAGGATTAGGGTAAGTACAACCTTAAACTCACGGTTACGGGTTGGAGTTAGAGCTAGTTGAACCCTAAGCCTAACTCTAACCCTTGTTTGTGAAATGTTGCCCAAATGTGCCCTAGATATTACACTGATGTTCCCTAGATGTTCGGTGGCATTATGCAATCTGGAGTAATTTGGCTGCTTCAAGTGCTTTCTATAGACGAAGAAACACGTATAATTTTTCACTCATAGACTTTAATGGGATTCAGGTTCAAAAAGTCCCAAACCTAATTTTTTTTCACAAATTTGGATAAACAGTAGTACTGTCAGAAGGTCAAGTGAACAGGAAATAAATAGCTTGGTTATATAATATGGACAGATTTACTGTAATAGCACACACATCACTGGAAACTGGAAAATTCCCTTTGCCCTCATATGTGATGAACTTAGTGGTCAATAACCACTAGGACTTTCTTCTGTACTTTTAAAAACTGTTGGCAGGCTGATAATGTGACATCTGTGTTGGGTGATATTTTGCCATATGCTTCCTTTTCATAAAACTATATCCCATGATGAACTTCTAATTATTTCTCTTTGTTTTATGCCACAGTACATTGCTTCTAATCTTGTTCTCTTCTGGGTTTATGCCTGAATTGTGCTAGGTTTACTGTGAACTGGTGAATACAGATTTTCATTATCTTTGTTATCACAATTAATTTCCTGTATTTGCTGGAGTGAAAGAAAATCATTATGGAGATTAGCTGAATCATTTAAATATGGGATAGACCAAATTATAGCTGAACCAAAAATTGTCCAATCACTCCAAAGCAGGAATGTATGCTGTAATTCAAGCACGTACTTAATCTATAATCGACTATACAGTTGCAGTTTGCCTTTATTGCTTGAAATTGAAATTGCCTAAATGGAGGTATTAAAATATGCTAATCTACTTTACATTAAGAGTCAGATGGCTATATTAAGTTGAAATAACATTAACATTCAGCTTTTTGCTGATATACTAACATTTGTATGCATAGCCACAGTGTTTTGTAGAAAGTATCCTTCCGCCATTTTGTTGAACAGAATCACTTATTTGATTTTTTTGCTCTATCCATAAAAATATATCAATAAAAATGTATGTACTCCAAAGTATCTGCATAGAAATGATAACGCACTGCTAAATGTTGATATATTTGCAAAAAGTTTGTAACTATTGATATCACAGTGTGAAAATAAAAAAAAATTCTCAGAACTGGATATTAAAAGGAAACAATTTGTAGACTTTTTAAGAATATTCAAAATTGATGGTGAACATTACAACTTCAAAACATTCAGGCCTTAAACATTCAGACCAAGGAGCAAATAGCCGTGCTTGCGTATTTGTCCCCATTCATTTCTATTTGAGTTCTGAAGATAGACCAGAAAGTGTGCTCAAGTATATTCGGAACTCCCATAGACATGAGTAGGAGAGAATAGGGCAAACGTGGACAACTTCCAGTTCTCTAAAGCTGGCTCGTAGCAAGCTGTGAGCTGGTCTCAGAATAGATTTTATCAGTTAGAAAACTCCTTTAGCATTAGTCAAGTAAACACAAATCTAAATAATTTTGAAATTAAATATATTGTTCCATATTGATTCATGCATCTACAGCACAAACACAATGCCCATGATGTACATATACAGAACAATAATTGTTCAGGCTAAACATGGGAATCAGTGGTAGCTAATAGCTGAAATTCAAAGGTAATGGCTAATAGAATTTTCTCGATTTCCAATTGTTTTAGAGATGCTGTACACAGCATCTTGACAAAGCATTTTGACAAAGAATGGAGCAGACACTATGGTACTGTCAAAAAAAGGCAAAGAGTTTCTATGGTTCCGAAGATTGCTAATACTAAATGCCAGCTGTCAGCCATAGCTTAATAATCGCCTGTCAGTTTTTAACTGGCTGACTATAATGCATTGGATTGCAGGTGTACTCTATTTGATTATAACAAGCAGTAAAATAAACATTACAGTAGTCCCTCAATGTACAATATTAACCCCTTAAGCCGAACGCCTGAAAAGTAGTTAATGACCAGAAATTTATTTTTAGTCTTTGCCTCCTTGCGTTTAAAACAGTTGTAACTTTTTTATTTTTTCAGTAACGCAGTTGGATGAGGCCTCGTTTTATTCGAGACAAGTTGTTCTTTATGGGGGAATAGTTTGAGTTCACTTCTAAATAATTGCAGTATTTTTTTTTTTACATCATTTACATTTCACACTTCATAACTTGTTAGATTAATTTTACAGGTTATTACGGTCGTGTGGATACCAAATATGTGTATGTTTTTTTTGTGCGTGTGATTTATGCACAATTATTTTTTATTAAATATTTATTTTTATTTTATTATTTATTTTTTTATTCTTTTTTTATTTACGGTTATTTTTATTTTATGGTTTTATTTAAACTTTTTTTTTACTCCCATGAAGGGAGAACTGTTTTACATTTTTTACAATTTTTTTTTACACTTAGTAATGTATTAGCATATTCATATATGCTAATACATTATAATCTGTGTCAGTCTGACACAGGCAGTGATCAGGACAGCACACAGTGTGTCCTAGTCACTGGCTTGTTACACAGACAGCTCTGGGGCCACGCTAGGTCCCCAGAGCTGACTGTGCAGCCGTTCCCCGTGCTCCGTCGGGTCACCGGGTGATCCGATCACGCGACAGAGCAGGGGAAACCCTTTGATTGCGCAGCGGTAACGCACCGCCGCCTTCAAAGGGTTAAAGCATCGGGTTGCAGAGGTTTCCTCCGCTCCCCGATGCTTGCAGGGGATGGTCTGGGATCAGGGCTGTGTAGTACAGTCCCGATCCTAGTGCAGCTGCGGCGCCCGGGTGCCGCAAACTCCGATGTCTGCAGCGACGTCAAAAGACGTCGCTGCAGACGAACGACCTGAAATGCCCGCCTTCAAAAGACGGTGGGCGGTCGTTAAGGAGTTAATTAGTTCTGGGATGACCATAATATGTCTTAACCATAACTCTATGGAAAACTGGCAATTGGTTCCGATGCACTGAAATGTCACGCAGTATAAATTTAAAAAAATAGATTAGTAACTAACACAGATAAAATAAATCTTTACTTATAGCAGTCAGAAAGAGCTGCTGGAAGCTGGAAATCACTCTCTGTGTTGAGCATAGGAACTACTTTGGGTCATGTACTCAGGGCCGGGACGATGGGCAGGTGAAGGTAGGAGACCGCCTAGGGCTCCACTTCATCCCAGAAAGGAAGGGGCCGCAAATAGGTATGAAGTGGGCTGAATTTTACATTCAGAAGAGAGAAGTGGGGTGCTACATGCCTTATTTGCTTAGGGCACCAGAATATCTTGTCGCAGCCCTGCATGTGCTTTATATACAACGTACTATATACAATCCACCCTTATCTTGTGCTTAAAGGAACAGCTCATCCTGGCACAGGTAATGAGCAATATAGGACATGTAGTACCGCACTATATTGTAGAGGGGCGCTGCTAGACCACCAATCATTGCATGTACTTCAGTAATGTAGATGTTTTTCGAGTAAAATGTTCATGATAATTGGCTGGATCTTCTGTCAATCACATGACTCACAGATCAGCAGTGTCTGTGACTTTTTAAATGTGATTTCAAGATACAGTGTCCCAGGAACGCCATTGTAGGCTAAAAATATTGTATCCTGAGGCCAGTTTATCTTGAGGGACCACTGCTCTTGTTATTTCCACAACACAGTGCATTCTGACTTATAAATTCTAACTTATATGTACTTAGTATAGAAAAAGTACTGGTTAATGGAATGTGATGATGCAAAAATATGAAACATTTGCTGAGCCCCTAAGGTCAAACTTGGCTGTGTTCATAACAGTAGAGTAAGCTTATCTCTATTTTGGAATTGGGATTTGTGGGGATAAAGTCCAAGGCAAGAGGAAAAAATGGAGGAAATTATTTGTTTCATA
>JAODAL010037773.1:0-40001 GCA_025379985.1 Phyllomedusa bahiana
TTTTTTTGGGTTCTTTTTTTTTTTAATTTTCACATCACTTTCAATATTTTTCCCAATAATTCTTAAGCCCCTGCATTTTCTTCACTTTGGCCACTAGGCCTTGTTTGCGCTGCTTTAACAGCAGTCAGAGAGATGCTTTACAGCAGCTTCATGCACATAGGAAACATAAGACTGTTTCTGTCCCATAGACTTCAATAGGACATTTTTCTAGTCATGCTCTGTGACCTAGGAAGAAATCACTGTGCAGGGAGGAGGGGGCTGAGAGCTGTGGCTATCTCCTCTTGTGACTGGTGGATCCTGTGTTATCTATTCACAGTGGAGTCTCCTTTCAGTTTGAACCTCTTTGTGCTGATAATGAGCAGACAACTGAGAATCTTTCTGTACAGAACAGGAAGTGTCAGACTATTATTAGGCCTTTTATTTAACACCGTTTACCACCAGGGCTTTTTCCATTGAGGTGAGCGCCCGGTCCACTGCTTGCTGTTGTTGTCTATCACTTCTAATGGGAGAGGCACAGCTACAGGTCACCAGGCTCCCTAATAATGGCCAATGGGTCCTCCACTCCCAGTGAGTCCATGAGGGTTACTCAAATAATGGGGCCTGATACAAATAATACCACCATACACTGCCTTAAAGGGGTCGTCTCACTACATTGATTCATCTCACCTCAGTCCTGTTTTCTTGGTTTCATTTTAAATTCAGGGAGGTGTTTACTGGCTTCCCCCAAGGCTGCAGTAGAAGCCAGGTCTGTGCCTATAGCAACCAATGCTGACACCTATCAGGAGAGTTTGAAGGGTTTTTTCGTAGCTATAGCGCCAGTGCTGACATGCCTATCAGGAGAGTTGAACAGGTTCTGTAGCAAATAGCGACCAGGCTGCAGCCTATCAGAGGGGTTGAACAGGTCTGTAGCTATAGCGACCATTGCTGGCAGCCTATCAGGAGAGATTGCACAGGTCTGTAGCTATGGCAAACAGTGCTGACAGCCTATCAGGAGAGTTTGAACAGGTCTGTAGCTATAGCGACCAGTGCTGCAGCCTATCAGGAGAGGTTGAACAGGCCCTGAAAGCTATAGCGACCAGTGCTGGCACCTATAAATGAGAGATTGCACAGGTCTGTAGCTATGGCAAACAGTGCGGGCCCAGCCTATCAGGAGAGATCAAACAGGTCTGTAGCTACAGCGACCAGTGCTGGCAGGCTATCAGGAGAGATGGAACAGGTCTGTAGCTATAGCAACCAGTGCTGAAAGCCTATCAGGAGAGGTTGAACAGGGCTGTAGTTATAGTGACCTGAGGAGCTGATGCAGCCCATACAAGAGGGGATATCTAGGAATAGGTAGGATACTGTTAATGGACACATATTGCAAAGTGACTTGTTTTTGCAAAATCTTTAACATAAAAAGCAGCGATCCCTGTAGTGAGACGACCCCTTTAATATCCATACTATACAGAGCTCACATAATACAGGTATGTTCGGATAACAGTCCTTTATACTACCTACATGCTCATAACATATATTGTCCAAAGTATACCGCCATGCAGTGCCCACAATAATACAGCTGTGATCAATGCACATTCCCATACAGTGCCAAACACATACCGCACATCACACTGCCACATAATGCCGCCAATAACATTCTAGATGCCCCTCAGCACATACCTGCACCATATCCACAGAACAGGGCTACAGTCTAAATACAGACGAGAGCCGGCACATGCCCCATAGGGTGGATGGAGGTAACGCCCCGTGTACCCTATAACACTCCCCGCAGCCCCAAGGGGTCCTGAAAAACAAAGCGCATGCGCCCCCCCACAGCCCCCTTAATTTCCTATAGCTGTGTCATCTGTAACAATCAGATCTGTGTAACCCCTAAAATTCCTACAGCTGTGTCATCTGTACAATCAGATCTGTGTAACCGCTACATACCTACAGCTATGTCATCTGTACAATCAGATCTGTGTAACCGCTACATACCTACAGCTATGTCATCTGTACAATCAGATCTGTGTAACCGCTACATTCCTACAGCTGTGTCCATTGTACAATTTAGATCTGTGTAAACCGCTACATTCCTACAGCTGTGTCATCTGTAAAAATCAGACTCTGTGTAACCGCTACATACCTACAGCTATTCCCTCTGTACAATCAGATCTGTGTAACCGCTACATACCTACAGCTATGTCATCCCGTACAATCAGATCTGGGGTAAACGCTACATTCCTACAGCTGTGTCATCTGTACAATCAGAATCTGTGTAACCGCAAAAATTCCTTATAGCTTGTCATCTGTACAATCAATCTGTTAACCGCTACATTTCCTATAGCTGTGTCATCTGTACAATCAGATCTGTGTAACCGCTACATTCCTATAGCTGTGTCATCTGTAAACAATTCAGATCTTGTGTTTAACCGCTACATTCCTATAGCTGTGTCATCTGTTTCAATCAGATCTGTGTAACCGTACATTCCTATAGTGTCATCTGTACAATCAATCTGTGTAACCGCTACATACCTACAGCTATGTCATCTGTACAATCAGATCTGTGTAACCGCTACATTCCTACAGCTTGTGCATCTGTACAAATCAGATCTGGTGTAACCGCCCACATTTCCCATAGCTGTGTCCCTCTGTACAATCAGATCTGTGTAACCGCTACATTCCTATAGCTGTGTCATCTGTACAATCAGATCTGTTTAACCGCTACAATTCCTATACTATGTCTATCTGTACAATCAGATCTGTGTAAACCGCTAACATCCTAAAGCTGTGTCATCTGTACAATCAGATCTGTGTAAACCGTACATTCCTATAGCTGTGTCATCTGTACAATCAGATCTGGTAACCCTACATTCCTATATCTGTGTCATCTGTACAATCAGATCTGTGTAACCGCTACATTCCTATAGCTGTGTCATCTGTACAATCAGATCTGTGTAACCGCTACAATTCCTACAGCTGTGTCATACTGTACAATCAGATCTGTGTAACCGCTACATTCTCTAAGCTGTGTCATCTGTACAATCAGACTGTGTAACGCTACATTCCTACAGCTGTGTCATCTGTACAATCAGATCTGTGTAACCGCTACATTCCTATAGCTGTGTCATCTGTATACAATCAGATCTGTGTAACCGCTACATTCCTACAGCTGTGTCCATCTGTACAAATCAGATCTGTGTAACCGCTACATTCCTAATACTGTGTCATCTGTACAATCAGATCTGTGTAACCGCTACATTCCTACAGCTGTGTCACTCTTACAATCAGAATCTGTGTAACCGCTACATTCCTATAGCTGTGTCATCTGTACAATCAGATCTGTGTAACCGCTACATTCCTATAGCTGTGTTATCTGTACAAATCAGATCTGTGTAACCGCTACATCTACTAAGCTGTGTCATCTGTACAATCAATCTGTGTAACCGCTACATTCCTATAGCTGTGTCATCTGTACAATCAGATCTGTGTAACCGCTACATTCCTACAGCTGTGTCATCTGTACAATCAGATCTGTGTAACCGCTACATTCCTATAGCTGTGTCATCTGTACAATCAGATCTGTGTAACCGCTACATTCCTACAGCTGTGTCATCTGTACAATCAGATCTGTGTAACCGCTACATTCCTACAGCTGTGTCATCTGTACAATCAGATCTGTGTAACCGCTACATTCCTATAGCTGTGTCATCTGTACAATCAGATCTGTGTAACCGCTACATTCCTATAGCTGTGTCATCTGTACAATCAGATCTGTGTAACCGCTACATTCCTACAGCTGTGTCATCTGTACAATCAGATCTGTGTAACCGCTACATTCCTATAGCTGTATAATCTGTACAATCAGATCTGTGTAACCGCTACATTCCTACAGCTGTGTCATCTGTACAATCAGATCTGTGTAACCGCTACATTCCTACAGCTGTGTCATCTGTACAATCAGATCTGTGTAACCGCTACATTCCTACAGCTGTGTCATCTGTACAATCAGATCTGTGTAACCGCTACATTCCTATAGCTGTATAATCTGTACAATCAGATCGTGTGTAACCGCTACATTCCTACAGCTGTGTCATCTGTACAATCAGATCTGTGTAACCGCTACATTCCTACAGCTGTGTCATCTGTACAATCAGATCTGTGTAACCGCTACATTCCTACAGCTGTGTCATCTGTACAATCAGCTCTGAGTAACCGCTACATTCCTACAGCTGTTGTCATCTTACAATCCAGATCCTGTGTAACTGCTACATTCTACATGCATGTCTTCTGTATCAATCAATCTTTAACCGCTAATTCTATAGCTGTGTCATCTGTACAATAATCTGTGTAACTGCTACACTCCTATAGCTGTGTCACAGTACAATCAGATCTGTGTGTAACTGCTAAATCATACCTATATATGTGTCATCTGTACAATCTCAGAATCTGTTTTAACTGCTACATTCCTACACGTGCACTTTTCAATCAATCTGGTAACCACTACATTCCTATACTGTGTCATTTTACAATCAGATCTGTGAACCGCACATTCCTATAGCTGTGTCATCTGTACAATCAATCGTGAACCCTACATTCCCACAGCTGTGTCATCTGTACAATCGATCTGTTAACCCTAATTCCTAAGCTTTTATAAAACTTTCAACAATTTGAAGAAAACCACAATTTTTTATTGTACAATCCCATGTATTCATCCTTTTATAAAAAAATTCTTTTTTTGTCAATGTAAAAAAAAACCTTGTAATCTTACAAAAATTGAAAAAAACCTTGTTAAAATAAAAATAAAAATTAAATTTGTCCAAAAATTGTTAACTGTAACCCCCTTTTAACTAAATCTTTAATTGGGCCCCCCTTTCATCTGTACAATCAAATCTGTGCAATCTCTACAATCAAACACGTTATCTGTTAATATTTATATAATCGAATGTCATTTGTGCAATCCACATCTTGAATAAAAATGTGCATCTGGCAATAAAATTATGAACTGACAATCAATTTTGCATCTTTAATCCCAAAAAATCAAACAATTTCCCCTGTTAAATTTATACAATCAAATGCATTTTGCAACCCCAAATCTGTCATCAAACTGTTAAATTCGCAATCACATGTATGAACTCTGTACAATCAGATCTGTGTATTCTTTACAACCAAACCCCAGTCATTTGTACAATCGACACTTAATCAAATCTGTGTAACTTGTACAATCATAGGCATGCCATCTGTAAAAATCACCATCACCCAAAAAATTAACATAATGGGCTTACAGTGACCCAAAAATGTTTGTCAAAAAAACCCCGTCCAATCATATTTTAAAAACTGTACACTCATACACGTCAACACGTATACAATCAAATCTGTGTAACCTGCACAATCATAAGTATGGGATTGGTACAATCAATAAAAAGTTATCTGCCTTCATAAGATCATCTCGTAATCCCCGATTACAATCAAATTGTGCACTCCAAAATCGATGCAGGCATTAGTAAAATAACATCACTAATACATTGTACAAGACACACATATGTTTTGGGACTTTCGTCAAAAATCTAAAAAATCATCAAACCTGTGCCCCCGCCAAATCATAATAGGGGATTGGTACAATCTATCTTACAATCTGCACAAAAAAACACTACTCCATCTCCCTTTTTATAAACAATTTTTTTAAAAATCAAATCTGTGTAACTTCAATTCTTCATGTTATTTAAATACATTAAAAGATTTTAATTTATGGATGGTAATTCAAATTTGAAAATTACATGATTTTACAATTCCATTGTAAAAGCATCATAAGTTATACAAACCAAAACTTGTAAAAAAAATTTACACAACAAAAACTGGGTTTTAACCCTGCAATTTTATCTATTGTTTTTACAATCAAATCTGTGTAACTCCTGCAATTTTATCTATGTGATTTATACAAACAAAATCTATACAATCAAATCTGTGTAACTGGTACAATCGTATGCATGTAATCTGTACAATCAGCATTACTCTAGATTTGATTGTATATAGATGGTAAGTGGACAGATGACTTCATATGTCATCTTTATCATCAATATTTATACAATCAAATCTGTGTAACCCCTGCAATTTTATGTATGTGCTTTATACAATCAACATCTATACAATCAAATCTGTGTAACTGGTACAATTCTATGCATGTTATCTGTACAATCGACATCTACATAGATTTGATTGTATAGATGGTAATTGGACAGATGACTTACATATGATTGTACAGAGTACACAGATTTCATTGTATAATCATCTGTCATCTTTATAATCTATATTTATACAATCAAATCTGCACAACCCCTAAAATCATATGTATGTGATTTATACAATCAACATTTATACAATAAAATCCGTGCAATCTATACGTACTACATTTTCCACATTTGCCATCTATACAAACAACATTTCTGCACTCAAATCTGTATAACTGATACCATCGTATGCGTGTAATCTGTACAATCAACATTACACAGATTTGATTGTATAGATGGCAATTGGACAGATGACTCACATATGATTGTACAGAGTACATACATTTCGTTGAACAATCATAGGTGTGTCATCTGTACAGTTATACGTGTCGTATGTATACAATGAAATCTGTGTAACTCCTAAAATCAGATGTATGTGATTTGTACAATCAAAATCTATACAATCAAATCTGTGCAATCTATACATACTACAAAGTCCGCACTTTCCCTCTTTATAATTATAATGTATACAGTCAAATCCGTGTAACTTGTACAATCAAATCTGCACAATTAACATCTATGCAAAAGAAATCTTTTTGTACAGTGGCGTAAGTAGCGGTCTGTCGCCCACGGCAACCAATCACAGCGCACATTTCATGTTCTATACCTTATAATTAGAGCGCGTTTCCATCTCCGCGGCCGCCTCGTCGATCTGCAGGGATCCCCACAGCTGCTGCATGAACCAGAGGTATGTCTGCAACCAACCTGCCGTGTGTGAACAGAGGCCGGACCCTGCGCTCCCCCCACAGTGCAGGTGCACTTACCTGTGTGCGCTCAGCGCTCGCCCCATGGGTCACCCACATCCACAGGTGCCAGAGACAACACAAAAAATACCCACAATGCCAAAGGGAATGAAGTCAGACCTGCCCGGCCTGTCAGTACAGAACAGCCTGTACCTGCGCCCCCTCCCTCTGCTGCTGGGTAAACACGTTACCCTCACCTGGGCCGCCCCGGGGAGTGTCGCCCAGTGCAACCAACAGCCGGGGGAGGGGACAGCAGCCGAGAGTGCAGCACACAACATGACAGGCAGCAGAGGTACTACCTGAGGTGTTACATAGGACTGCAGGCGACAGATCCTGCAAAATCTTAGGCTGTACATAGGACTGCAGGAGACAGATACTCCATAATCTGTGGTGTTACATAGGACTGCAGGGGACAGCTACTGCATAATCTGAGGCGTTACATAGGACTGCAGCCGACAGCTACTGCATAATCTGTGGTGTTACATGGGACTGCAGGCGACAGATACTGCATAATCTGAGGCGTTACATAGGACTGCACACGACAGCTACTGCATAATCTGTGGTGTTACATGGGACTGCAGACGACAGCTACTGCGTGATCTGAGGCGTTACATAGGACTGCAGGGGACAGATACTGCATAATCTGAGGCGTTACATAGGACTGCAGGCGACAGATACTGCGTGATCTGTGGTGTTACATAGGACTGCAGGGGACAGATACTGCATAATCTGAGGCGTTACATAGGACTGCAGGCGACATATACTGCGTGATCTGTGGTGTTACATGGGACTGCAGGCGACAGCTACTGCGTGATCTGAGGTTGTTACATGGACTGCAGGGGAAAAACCCGGGAATACAGAAATACAATTCTGAGGTGTTACATAGGACTGCAGGTGACAGCTACTACATTATCTGTGGCGTTACATAGGACTGCAAGGAAAAAGGTACTGCATAATCTGTGGTGTTACATAGGACTGCAGACGACAGATACTGCATGATCTGAGGTGTTACATAGGACTGCAGGTGACAGCTACGCATGAATCTGTGGGTTACATAGGACTGCAGGCGACAGATAACTGCATAATCTGTGGTGTTACATAGGACTGCAGGCGACAGATACTGCATAATCTGTGGTGTTACATAGGACTGCAGACGACAGATACTGCATGATCTGAGGTGTTACATAGGACTGCAGGTGACAGACACTGCATGATCTGAGGTGTTACATAGGACTGCAGGGGACAGCTTGTACATTATCTGTACTCAGAGAGTTATCACTGTGTTATCTGTGGTGTTACATAGGACTGCAGGTGCCCATCATATACATTATCTGCACTCAGAGAGTTATCACTGCATGATCTGTGGTGTTACATCGGACTGCAGGCGACAGATACTGCATGATCTGAGGTGTTACATAGGACTGCAGGGGACAGATACTGCATGATCTGAGGTGTTGCATAGAACTGCTGGCGACACCTACTCCATTACCTGAGGTGTTACATAGGACTGCGGGGGACAGATACTACATTATCTTTGGTGTTACATAGGACTGCAGGCAACAGCTACTACATTATCTGTGGTGTTACATAGGACTGCAGGGGACAGCTACGGCATTATCTGTGGTGTTACATAGGACTGCAGGCGACAGATACTGCATGATCTGAGGTTTACATAGGACTGCAGGGGACAGCTTGTACATTATCTGTACTCAGAGTTATCACTGTGTTATCTGTGGTGTTCCCATGGATTTGCAGGTGACATCTACTACATTATCTGCACTCAGAGAGTTATCACTGCATGATCTGTTGTGTTACATAGGACTGCAGGTGACAGATACTACATTATCTGAGGCGTTACATAGGACTGCAAGGGACAGATACTGCATGATCTGAGGTGTTACATAGGACTGCTGGTGGCAGCTACTGTATTGATCTGCAGCGTTACATAGGACTGCAGGCAACAGCTACTACATTATCTGTGGTGTTACATAGGACTGCGGGCAACAGCTACTACATTATCTGTGGTGTTACATAGGACTGCAGGCAACAGCTACTGTATGATCTGAGGTATAACATAGGACTACAGGGGACAGATTTTTCATTATCTGTATCACTGTGATATTAATGGTGTTACATAGGACTGCAGGTGGCATCTACTACATTATCTGTGGTGTTACATAGGGCTGCAGGTGACATCTATTACATTATCTGTGGTGTTACATGGGACTGCAGGGGACATCTACTACATTATCTGTGGTGTTACATGGGACTGCAGGAAACAGCTTATACATTATCTGTACTCAGAGAGTTATCACTGTGATATTAATGGTGTTACATAGGACTGCAGGTGACATTTACTAAATTATCGTTAAAATAACTGCAAGCTGGGCTACTGCTGTCAGTTGCGTGGGACTGCTAAGCTGGAGCGCTGGAAGTATTCAGACAAGAAGTATACTTGTCTTCACAATTTTATTGAGGGTACATGACGCGTTTCGGCGATCTCACATCAGCTTCTTCAGGTTTACTACATTATCTGTGGTGTTACATAGGACTGCAGGTGACAGCTACTGCATTATATGTGGTGTTACATAGGAGTGCAGGTGACATCTACTCCATTATCTGTGGTGTTACATAGGACTGCAGGTGACATCTACTCCATAATCTGTGGTGTTACATAGGACTGCATGTGACATTTACTACATTATCTGTGGTGTTACATAGGACTGCAGGTGAAAGCTACTGCATTATCTGTGGTGTTACATAGGACTGCAAGTGACATCTACTACATTATCTGTGGTATTACATGGGACTGCAGTAAACAGCTTATACATTATCTGTACTCAGATAGCTATCACTGTGATATTAATGGTGTTACATAGGACTGCAGGGGACATCTAATACATTATCTGTACTCAGAGAGTTATCTGTGGTGTTACATAGGACTGCAGGTGACATCTATGCCATTATCTGTGGTGTTACATAGGACTGCAGGTGACATCTCCTCCATTATCTGTGGTGTTGCATAGGACTGCAGGTAATATTTACTACATTATATATGAGAACTTACATAACAGTCCTAATTAGCAGAGTCTCTAACTCGTTTGTCTTCCCAAAAACACATCTCTGGTCCTCATTCCTGTCAGCGCTGCCAGTCCGGTAAGTCTGTCCTCGTTGCCCATAGTTTCTTATACATACATGCCAACTCTCCCCTTTTTGGCGGGGGGGTCCCGCTATTTGGGGTCCCCTCCCGCCCTCCCGGGGGAGTTGGCATTCCTCCCGCCGCCTGCAGGCGGCGGGGGCTCTTTAAATGGCCGCGGCGCCGGAGTAGCGCTAGTGCGCTAAATCTGGCGCCGCCGGGCCGCCTCCTACAGCGGGTGAAGCGGCCGCTGCGCCCGCTTCACCCGCCCGGGTCTCGCTGTGCGGGAGGAGCAGGAGGATCGCTTTCCCCCCTCCCTCCTCCCCCTGTATGTCCGGGGTTCTGTGCGCGCCGTGCATACAGTCACCGCAGGGGAAGTGACGCGCGGCTGCAGGGGAAGTTGACGCGCGGCTGCTCTCACTTCCCCCTGCGCCGCTGAGGAGATCGGTCGGGAGCTGGCAGCGCTGCAGGGGCCTGGTGAGGTAAGTGGATTTATTAATTATTTTTATTAGCTATATGGGGGGCTCTGCCTGGCAACAGAGGGGACATCTACCTGGCAACAGAGGGGGCACTACCGGCAACAGAGGGGGCACTACCTGGCAACAGGGGGGGCAACTACCTGGCAACAAGGGGCATCTACCTGGCAACAGAGGGGGCATCTACCTGCAACAACGGTGGCACTACCTGGCAAAAATTTGGGGGCACTACCTGGCAACAGAGGGGGCACTACCTGGCAACAATGGGGGCACTACCATGACAACCCGAGGGGCACTAACCTGGCAAACAATGGGGACATCTAAACCCGACAACAGAGGGGACATCTACCTGGCAAAAAGAGGGGACATCTACCTGGCAACAATGGGGGCACTACCTGGCAACAGAGGGGGCACTACCCCGGCAACAGAGGGGACACTAGCTGGCAACAGAGGGACATCTACCTGGCAACAGAGGGGACATCTACCTGGCAACAGAGGGGCACCACCTGGCAACAATGGGGGCACCACCTGGCAACAGAGGGGCACCACCTGGCAACAGAGGGGGCACTACCTGGCAACAGAGGGGGCATCTACCTGGCAACAGAGGGGACATCACCTGGCAACAAATGGGGGCACTACCTGGCAACAATGGGGGCACTACCTGGCAACAGAGGGGGCACTACCTGGCAACAGAGGGGACATCTACCTGGCAACAATGGGGGCACTACCAGGCAACAGAGGGGACATCTACCTGGCACCAGAGGGGGCATCTAACTGGCAACAGAGGGGGAACTAGCTGGCAACAATGGGGCACTACCTGGCAACAGAGGGGGCAACTACCAGGCAACGAGTGGGGCATCTACCTGGCAACAGAGGGGGCATCTACCTGGGCAACAGAGGGGCACCACCTGGCAACAATGGGGGCACTAGCTGGCAACAGAGGGGGCAACTAGCTGGCAACAATGGGGGCACAGCTGGCAACAGAGGGGACATCTACCTGGCAACAGAGGGGGCATCTAACTGGCAACAATGGGGGCACTAGCTGGCAACAGAGGGGGCACTAGCTGGCAACAGAGGGGGCACTAGCTGGCAAACAATGGGGGCACCTACCTGGCTAACAAAGGGGGGGCACCTACCTGGCTACAGAGGGGCATCTACCTGCCTGTAAGGGGCACTACCTGCTTATGGGGGGGTTACTACCTGGCTATAAGGGCATCTACCTGGCTTTCTTCCAAAGCCGTTATGCAGTTAGGTGGAGTGGGTGTGGCATACCGGAAAGATGGGCGTGTCTCCTGCTTTTTCATTTTCAAAAGTTGGCAACTATGTTCTTATACTGCAGAAGGAAAATGAAAGCTCAACTGTGATTGGTTGACATTTGTTGCTCATTGCAGCCAATCAGAGCCCAGCTTCATACTGCTCTGGAAAATGAAAGCTGGGCTGTGATTGGACGCTTTATGGCAACCAATCAGAGCTCAGCTTTAATTGTTTTGCACTGCTGAGGTAATATGAAAGCTGAGCTCTGATTGGTTTCTATGGGCTCTGATTGGTTGCGATGGGCTCTGATTGGTTGCTATGGGCTCTAATTGGTTGCTAGGAGGTCTGATTGGTTGTTATGGGCTCTGATTTGTTGCTAGGGGCTCTGATTGGTTGCTCTGGGCACCAAGGAGAGTCTTCCTGTTCTATCAGGGGTGTCAAACTGCGGCCCTCCAGCTGTTGGGAAACTACCACTCCCATCATGCATTTGTATAATCTATACCAGTGGGCATGATGGGAGTTGTAGTTTCCCAACAGCTGGAGGGCCGCAGTTTGACACCCCTGTGTTGATAAGTGAGGCCCAGTGTCCTTGCACCTCAGTGGCCCCACAGCAGCGGCTCCAGTGATATAATATGGAGGGTCATGATGTTACTCTTTACCCCTTCACCCTTTCATTGCCGCACACTTGCCGATGAGCACGATTAACTCTGACAGGAGACAGTCAGCGAGCACAGGGGAGAAACCGGCCCTTTAATCACTGTCAAATCCGCTGCCTGGCCGCCCCCTCCCCTGAGAGCGGAGCATGGGAGCGTGCCAGGCTCAGCATCTGCCCCTCCAGCTGTTATAATCCTCTCCCTCCTCATCATCGCCCAGAGACTAACCCCTTCCCCTCCGCCTTTCCCTCCTTCCTACACTCAGATTGTCAGCTCTTGGGGTTTCATCACTGCAAGTCCTATAGGAGCAGCTATCAGAGAGCTTGGCATTAACCCCGTGTGTGCTGCGGGGCAGCTGCTGCTGCTGCGGTGCGAGGAGGCCGGCCCGGCAGGGAGGGGGTTAAGGCAGCGCCGGGCACCGTTCATTCACCGTGCAGCCACTCAGCGCCCTTTTTTGGAAATGCAGCAAATGACTGAGGAGATTCCCATTGGCTGCCAACAGCTGTCACTCAGCAGCCGCCGCTCCGGCAGCAGAGGATATATATATAATTATATACATTGCATATATATGTGAGCGCGCCAGACGGATCCTGAGAGACGAGGAGCGGCAGCACGGAGCAGACTGTCACCATGAGCGAGGTGAGCTCCCCCTGCACAACTCTGTGTCCCCTGCATGAGCACCCAATCCCCTCCGCACACCCTTGGATCCCCTTCATGAACCTCTATCCCCTCCGCACACCCCTGGATCCCCTTCATGAACCTCTATCCCCTCCGCACACCCCTGGATCCCCTTCATGAACCTCTATCCCCTCCGCACACCCCTGGATCCCCTTCATGAACCACCATCCCCCCCCCACACCCCTGGATCCCCTTTATGAACCTCTATCCCCTCCGCACACCCCTGTATCCCCTTTATGAACCTCTATCCCCTCCGCACACCCCTGGATCCCCTTCATGAACCTCTATCCCCTCCGCACACCCCTGGATCCCCTTCATGAACCTCTATCCCCTCCGCACAACCCTGGATCCCCTTTATGAACCTCTATCCCCTCCGCACACCCTGGATCCCCTTCATGAACCTCTATCCCCTCCGCACACCCCTGGATCCCCTTCATGAACCTCTATCCCCTCCGCACACCCCTGGATCCCCTTTATGAACCTCTATCCCCTCCGCACACCCCTGTGTCCCCTTCATGAACCTCTATCCCCTCCGCACACCCCTGTGTCCCCTTCATGAACCTCTATCCCCTCCGCACACCCCTGGATCCCCTTCATGAACCTCTATCCCCTCCGCACACCCCTGTGTCCCCTTAATGAACCTCTATCCCCTCCACACACCCCTGAGTCCCCTTCATGAACCTCTTTCCCCTCCGCACACCCCTGTGTCCCCTTCATGAACCTCTATCCCCTCCGCACACCCCTGTGTCCCCTTCATGAACCTCTATCCCCTCCGCACTCCCCTGTGTCCCCTTCATGAACCTCTATCCCCTCCGCACACCCCTGTGTCCCCTTCATGAACCTCTATCCCCTCCGCACACCCCTGTGTCCCCTTAATGAACCTCTATCCCCTCCGCACACCCCTGTGTCCCCTTCATGAACCTCTATCCCCTCCGCACACCCCTGGATCCCCTTTATGAACCTCTATCCCCTCCGCACACCCCTGGATCCCCTTCATGAACCTCTATCCCCTCCGCACACCCCTGTGTCCCCTTCATGAACCTCTATCCCCTCCGCACACCCCTGTGTCCCCTTAATGAACCTCTATCCCCTCCGCAACCACCCTGTCCCCTTCATGAACCTCTATCCCCTCCGCACTCCCCTGTGTCCTCTTCATGAACCTCTATCCCCTCCGCACACCCCTGAGTCCCCTTCATGAACCTCTATCCCCTCCGCACACCCCTGGATCCCCTTCATGAACCTCTATCCCCTTCATGAACCTCTATCCCCTTCATGAACCTCTATCCCCTCCGCACATCCCTGAGTCCCCTTCATGATCCTCTATCCCCTCCACACACCCCTGAGTCCCCTTCATGATCCTCTATCCCCTCCACACACCCCTGTGTCCCCTTCATGAACCTCTATCCCCTCCGCACTCCCCTGTGTCCCCTTCATGAACTATCCCCTCTGCACTCCCCTGTGTCCCCTTCATGAGCCGCTATCCCCACCGCACACCCCTGGATCCCCTTCATGAACCTCTATCCCCTCCGCACACCCCTGGGTCCCCTTCATGAACCTCTACCCCCTCCGCTCACCCCTGTGTCCCCTTCATGAACCCCTGCTCCCTTCAGCGTACTTCTTCCCCTCTACGCACCCCCTTTCCCTTCCACACACCTGGGAGTCCTCTGTTTGTACCCCCCCCCCATTCTTTCCATGACCCCCATGATTTCCTCCCTGCAGCCCCGCTCCCCTCCATGCACCTCAGCACCTGAGCTGACTTTCACATTCCACACACATTTCAATGCAGCAGTTTCAAAGGGGTTAAGCGACCGCAAGAACTCATCAGAATCAGAGCGTCGGTAAAGAGTGAGGAGACGGCGGGGATCGGGGACGGGATCGGGGACGGCGGGGATCAGGGACGGGATCGGGGACGGCGGGGATCAGGGACGGGATTGGGGACGGCGGGGATCGGGGACGGGATCGGGGACGGCGGGGATCAGGGACGGGATCGGGGACGGCGGGGATCAGGGACGGGATCGGGGACGGCGGGGATCAGGGATGGGATCGGGGACGGGATCGGGCACGGCGGGGATCAGGGACGGGATCGGGGACGGCGGGGATCAGGGAAGGGATCGGGGACGGGATCGGGACGGCGGGGATCAGGGACGGGATCGGGGACGGCGGGGATCAGGGATGGGATCGGGACGGGATCAGGGACAGCGGGGATCAGGGACGGGATCGGGGACGGCGGGGATCAGGGACGGGATCGGGGACGGCGGGGATCAGGGACGGGATCGGGGACGGCGGGGATCAGGGATGGGATCGGGGACGGGATCAGGGACAGCGGGGATCAGGGACGGGATCGGGGACGGCGGGGATCAGGGACGGGACCGGGGACGGCGGGGATCAGGGACGGGATGACAGCAGGGGAGGGGGGACCCAACTCTACCGGACAGTTGGAACTTTCCCCGGATGCCGCAGCTCTGCCCCAACATAAGGAGTCAAGGGCGGCAAACGCTGTGGAGTTTGAGGCGAGCGCATGCGGACGGCGGGAATCAGGTCGTCATTTTTCTGTCATGGGAATATTGTCACTATGACTAGGAATCCCCAGTGACGAGGACTCTGGGTGAATCTGTGCTCTGGATCCGTTCTTAGTTGCGCGTCTGGATCTGTGTTTCAGACCCTAAAGGGATCCGAACGCATCTAACAATGAGCGATGTGATTGCTTTCAATGTAAAACACGTATCGGGGCTGAGAGCAGTGATCGCCAATGCTTTCCGATCCATTGAGAGCTGTCAGCTCAGTCCTTGGTCCATTTGATGCAGCAGACGCCCTATGTACAACTATAGGGTGCGATCCTGCTGCTGCTAAAATGCAGCCAAACGTGCACTTTCGTGCTGGATGCGTTTTTGATCCGATTGACGCGGCGCTTTTGGATGTGTTTTTCGGATCCAAAACATGGCCGTGGCTAAGAGACCCGGGTGAGAGAACGTGGTTCAATGTATCGTTAGCGTCCTCTGTAAAGCAGAGCGGCATCATTGTACATTGTAACGACTATGCAGCAACGTGCGGTAGAGTCGCGTAGGGATGTAGCAGAGCTGGGTACTGTGCATGGAGGTAATGTCAGTGCAGATCATGTAGTAGATGTCCCTTGCAGTCCTATGTAACACTACAGATAACACAGTGATAACTCTGAGTAGAGATAATGTAGTAGATGGCTCCTGCAGTCCTATGTAACACCACAGATAACACAGTGATACATTTCTGAGTACAGATAATGGAGTAGATGTCACCTGCAGTCCTATGTAACACCACAGATAATGAAATAGCAACACCTACAGCACTATGAAACACAACAGATAACCAAGCGATAAATCTCAGATATGTCCCCTGCACACCTATCTAACACCATAGATAACACAGTGAAGACTCTCTGAGTACAGATAATGAAGTAGATGTCACCTGCAGTCCTATGTAACACCACAGTGATGACTCTCTGAGTACAGATAATGTAGTAGATGTCACCTGCAGTCCTATGTAACACCACAGATAACACAGTGATAACTCTCTAAGTACAGATAATGGAGTAGATGCAACCTGCAGTCCTATGTAACACCACATATAACACAGTGGTCACTATTCCTGGGTGAGGTTTCATGGTGTTCCTGTGGCGATGCATTGCAGTATGTCACTAGAGTGTAAGCTCATTAGACGAGTATCCTCTTACTGTTGTGGCTTTTAAGCTCCCATGATGGGCACATTGTAATCTCTTGAGTCTGACTTGGGGGGAGGGTGATGGGGTCTTAACTATAAGCAAAGTGTTCATCTGTAAATTCCAGGACCCCCGGGGCAGATCATTAGTAAAGCTCGGAGCTGCTGATTCAGAAAAGCGGCTGATTGCAGGGACGGGGAGATGTGCTGCAGTATAAAGCAACGCGGGCACAGCCACTACCCGTGCTGCCCAGTGACCACCTCTATGGACTCCAATGTCCCGTCCTTTCTGGATGTGCTGCACAACTGATGATCACTAGATGAGGGGCTGACTGCACTTCTGCTATCCAGGAGAGCCGGTCACACTTTTTCATGACTCTCCATTCTGTTCTAGTTCTATGGGAGTTCCCAGTCCAGGGGAACACTGTGTTCTCCATTCGGTTCTATGGGAGTTCCCAGTTCAGGGGAGCGCTGTGTTCTCCATTCTGCTCTATAGGAGTTCCCAGTACAGGGGAGCGCTGTGTTCTCCATTCGGTTCTATAGGAGTTCTCGGTACCGGGGAGCACTGTGTTCTCCATTCTGCTCTATAGGAGTTCCCAGTACAGGGGAGCGCTGTGTTCTACATTCTCTTCTATGGGAGTTCCCAGTACAGGGGAGCGCTGTGTTCTCCATTCTGTTCTATAGGAGTTCCAAGTACAGGGGAGCGCTGTGTTCTCCATTCTGTTCTATTGGAGCTCCCAGTACAGGGGAGCTCTGTGTTCTCCATTCTGTTCTATGGGAGTTCCCGCTACAGGGGAGCGCTGTGTTCTCCATTCTGTTCTATGGGAGTTCCCAGTACAGGGGAGCGCTGTGTTCTCCATTCTATTCTATCATAGTTCTGAGTACATGAGTACAGCCGAAAATTCCGCTCCCCTGTACTGGGAACTCCCATAGAACAGAATGGAGAACACAGTGCTCCCCTGTAACGGGAACTCCCATAGAGGAGAATGGAGAACACAGCGCTCCCCTGTACTGGAAACTCCCATAGAACAGAATGGAGAACACAGCGCTCCCCTATACCGGGAACTCCCATAGAACAGAATGGAAAATACAGTGCTCCCTTGAATTGGAAACTCCCATATAACAGAATGGAGAACACAGTGCTCCCCTGTACCGGAAACTCCCATAGAACAGAATGGAGAACACAGCGCTCCCCTGTACTAGGAACTCCCATAGAGGAGGAATATTTAATCACACAAGAACCTTCATGCAACTTTGCATCAAATAGTAAATTGAAGCAAAAATTGCACGAAACATTCAACTTTGTGACTCCTTAAAGAAGCAAAATAATCCCGTAAAACGTCAGGATTTCGCACGCACCACACGTATCTGCATTCACACGTTCATGTGTGCACATAGTCATTTTTGCCTGGGAATTACATTAGGGATCATACAGGGTTTGGTTTTCCATGTCAAATCCTATAACATAATGCGTTAATGCAGATTTTTTTGCATTTTCGTGGAACAAGTTGTAAACAGTGGTTTCTGGCGACAGTCAGTGGGAGGAGATGTCATTTCTGACTGCGAGAAATCTGTTCCATCCTTCATAAATCTATCAGACAGCGGCTGTGACGGGTGGCGGGAGTCGCTAGAGAAGCTGTCGGCAGATTTTACACTAACGATGGGGTGTGGCCAGGATAGGGACGGTCCAAAGTGTATGAACGTGATTGACGGTTCTTGTGAAACCAACATGATCCTGCTCCAGTGCTCATCTTCTCACTTCTTTTCTAAAACAAAAAAAGAAAAAGGAACCTGATTAAGGACAATCAACAAGCAGTTATAAAGTGGTAAAGGGAGGGTTATAACATTAACAAAAATCCAGGTTGCCTCCTCTCCCTGAGAAGCAAAATAGGGTCTGGAGGAGGATAAGAGATCATGGATCCTCCTCCTCTCTCTAGGATCATCTGCAGCCTAACAGGGGCCCCAGGAGGATCACAGATACTTCTCCTCTCTATGGGATCATCTGCGGCCTTACAGAGGTAAGAGGAGGATCACAGATCCTTCTCCTGACCCTGGGATCGTCTGCAGCCTTACAGGGGCTGGAGGATGATAACAAATCATGGATCCTCCTCCTCTCTCAAGAATCATCTGCATACTAACAGGGGCCCCAGGAGGATCATAGATCCTTCTCCTCTATCTGGGATCATCTGCAGCCTTACAGGGGCAGGAAGAGGATCACAGATCTTCCTCTTCCTTTCCCTAGAATCATCTGGAGCCCTTCAGGGACAGAAGGAGGATAATAGATCCTATTCCTCTCTCTAGGATCATCTGCAGCATAACAGGGGCACCAGGAGGATCACAGATCTTCTTCTTCCTTTCCCTAGAACCATCTAGAGCATTTCAGGGACAGGATCACAGATCATAGATCCTCCTCTCCCTTTGATAATTTGCAGCCTTACAGGGACAGTTGGGGGATCACAGATCTTCCTCCTCCTTTCCCTAGAATCATCTGGAGCCCTTCAGAGATAGAAGGAGGATCATAGACCCTCCTCTCTCTAGCATCATCTGCAGCCTTACAGGGACAAGAGGAAGATCACAGATCCTTCTCCTGTCCCTGGGATCATCTGCAGCCTTGCAGGGGCAGGAGGAGGATCACAGATCTTCCTCCTCCTTTCCCTAGTCTGACATTTCCTGTGCTGCAGAGATGAAGTCTCAGCAGTCATCTCATTGTTATAAAAAGGAGGCTACAATGACAGGTGACACCTTTATTATAAGACTGAAGGCAGATAACAGACTAGGTGATGGTCACAGCTCAACTCCACCCGTAATGATCTCTGTACAGGTCACAGAGCATGCCAAAAACACTGTCGCATAGAATCCAATAGCTGATGTTCACAACAAACTTTATTGCACAATGGCTTCTGCCCAGGCCATAGAGCATGCCCACAACACTCTTCCATAGAAATCTATAGTTGATGGTCATAACTCCCCCTTTCCTGCACAATGACCTCTGCATGCTTCACGGAGCATGCCCACAACACTCTGCCATAGAAATCTATAGTTGATGTTCATAACTCTACCTTTCCTGCACAATGTCCTCTGCACAGGCCACAGAGCATGCCCACAATGCTCTGCATATAAATAATGAGACTTCCCCAGACTCCAGATTCTTCTGCGCCAAGAGGCTGCTATAAAGCAGCTCTCTGAATGCAGGTAACAGAAGCTCAGGAGAGATGGCTGAGCCCATAACCATGTCCGAAAATAGAGAAAAAATCTACAATCAGACAATAAAAACAGAGTTACAAATTCTAGACATTGTTTGTTGCAGGACTGTGTTACGCACAAGGCTCTCGCCGGGGTGAGCCGGCTGGCAGGAACAAGGGGGTTAAGGTTGCCTTCCATGTAAATAACCTGTTCTGCTGACTACAGGGCAGGGGGCGTCCATGCTGAAACAAATCACTTACTGCCAGGGAGCCGGTGCCTGAGAGAAACGCAATTGTATGACATGGCCGCTGCACACATCTCGCCCATGTCAGCGCTCATAAAGGCACCCGCACCCCGCAGGACAAAAACCTTGTGCACCTGCCCCCAACAGTGGCCTCCACCCCGAAATCTCCACTGGGGCAACCGCTTGTTACCCTGCTGATACCATGTGACTGCAAGAAAGTCATCCCATTCCCCCGGAGACTGCCAAAACCTCGTGTAACATAGGACAGATAAGAGACAGCTCGTGTAACATAGACACCAAGAAAACAGCTCGTGTATATCTAAAAGGGCGCCAAGAGACAGTCTGTATATCTAAAACACCAGGGGGGCAGTTTGTGATACTTAGAGAAAAATAAAAACAAAGGGGAATTTAAAAGGCGTGTTATATCTAAGAACAGCCAAGAGCAGGTTTGTTATATCTAAAAAGAAAAGAGACAGTTCGTGTATATCTAGAGACAGCCAAGAGGCAGTTTGTGTATATCTAGAGACTGCCAAGAGACAGTTCGTGTATATCTATAGAGACTGCCAAGAGATAGCTCGTGTATATCTTTAGAGACAGCCAAGAGACAGTTCGTGTATATCTATAGAGACAGATAAGAGACTGTTCGTGTATATCAAACGCCAAGAGACGTTCGGTAATCAAAAAACGCCCGAGAACAGTTCTTAATCTAAAGACGCCAAGAGACAGTCGTGTAATCTTAGGACAGCCAAAAACAGTCGTTATATCAATAAAAAAAAAAGGGGAACAGCGCCAAACAATTTTAATTTTAAAAACAGAAAAAAACAGCTTGTTTACAAAGAAACCCGAATCTTTTTTCGCCCAAGAATATTGGTTCCGGCCAAAAACTTTCGGGATATTAAAAAACCCAAAGGGGGTTTTTTTCTGGGGGTTGGTTTTCTTAAAGACACCCTTTGTTCTAAGAACGTAAAAGGCGCTTCTCTATCTAAAAGCAGCCCGGGCTTGTTTTTTCTATAGATAACCAAGCTGTCTCTTGGCTGTCTAGATTTTTTTTCCCAGTATCTCTTGGCTGTCACTATAGATATATGCGAGCTGTTTTTTTTTATCTCTATAATTACACAAATGTTTTCTTGGTGTTCTTTTTAAATATAAGAACAGCCAAGAGAAAAATTTAGTATACTATAAACGAAAAATCCCCTCGCTATATTTATAAAGACAGCTAAGAGACAACCAAGAGACAGCTCGCGTATATCTATAGAGACAGCCAAGAGACAGCTCATGTATATCTATAGTGACAGCCAAGAAACAGCTCGTGTATATCTACAGTGACAGCCAAGAGACAGGTCGTGTATATCTACAGTGACAGCCAAGAGACAGCTCGCATATACTCTAGAGACAGCCAAAGGACAGCTCGCATATACCTATAGAGACAGCCAAGAGACCGCTCGTGTATATCTATAAAAACAGCAGATTAATAGGGAGACAGCTTGCGAATATCTATAGAGACAGCTCGCGTATATCTGCAGAGACAGCCAGAGACCACTCAAGTGTATCTACAGAGACCGCTCGTGTTCATCACTAGAGACATCAGACAGCTTGCGGTCGTCTATAGACCTCTCTGACAGGGTGTCGCTTCTTTCTTGGCCTCGCTCCCAGACTCTCGGGGGTTCGGATTTTGGTCTTTCTTGGAGATGTTCCTGTAGATTGGGCAGATGTTCCCCTCATTCACATTGCCCACCACATTGGGGTATCACCCCCGTCAGGCGGTCGCATTGTTCCTGACATCATGTGACGGTCGCCATGACTGTATTTTGGTTGTCTCTATGGGGAACATGTTTCCAGGTCAGTGTTGGTCTGACCACGCGTTTTGCGCCTTGCGGCCGCCTCTTCTCTGACCAGGCTCTGAGAACTGCTTTTTTCTTTTGGCAGCATTGGCTCGGGCCCCGTCTCTGGATGTCGTTTATCCGTGACGCCGCCGCTATTTCTGGGTATTTATTCTGCTTGATGCGATTCACATGGTTACTACATTTGTTTCCACTGCGAACTTCCCATCAACTCCTCTCACGTGCTGTACCCAAGCTATATGCTGCACTGCGTGTTCACACGACTACCAACAGCAGCACAGAGTATTTCAGTAGAAGAGTGTAATACACTTGTGATAGTTCCTTAACTGACAGTTCAGTAGGTTAAGGAGCAGTGTCCCGGCAGCACAGAGTATTTCAGTAGAAGAGTGTGATAGACTTGTGATAGTTCCTAAACTGAGAGTTCAATAGATGAAGGAGCAGTGTCCCAGCAGCACATAGTATTTCAGTAGAAGGGTGTGATATACTTGTGATAGTTCCTAAACTGAGAGTTCAATAGATGAAGGAGCAGTGTCCCAGCAGCACAGAGTATTTCAGTAGGAGTGTGATACACTTGTGATAGTTCCTTAAATGACAGTTCAGTAGGTTAAAGAGCAGTGTCCCAGCAGCACAGAGTCTTTTAGGAGAGAGATGTGCAAGGTTCATGAATTTCACAGATATCAGGTGACTGTAGATTTTTGCTTCCCTCCATTGATATTAGATGAGCGCAGATATCTGACAGATCAGCAGCTGTCACCTACCACTGTGTGCCAGACAGATAGTAATATAATCTTATAATTTACACATTCTCTACCCCTCCACCTGGGGGCGATGCAGAGCTGCGGTGCAGTCATATGTGGCAGATCGGAGAGTGAGGAAGAAAGCAAAGAAAAAGATGAATGGCTCAGAGGGTGGAAGAGAGACAGAAGGAAACAGGGAGATGAGAAGAACAGTGATCAGGGAGGGAGACAGAGGAAGAAAGAAAGGGAGAGACTGGAAAAAGAAGAGATGTGGAAAAAAGGAATGAGGAAGGAAGAGACAAAGGAAGGAGAGGAAGGAAGAGACAGAGGAGGGAAGAGAGAAAGGAAGGAGAGGAAGGAAGAGATAGAGGAGGGAATAGAGGAAGGAGAGGAAGGAAGAGACAGAGGAGGGAATAAAGAAAGGAAGAGACAGAGGAGGGAAGAGAGAAAGGAAGGAGAGGAAGGAAGAGACAGAGGAGGGAAGAGAGGAAGGAAGAGACAGAGAAAGGGAAGGAGAGAAAAGATGAGACAGAGAAAATCAGAGACAAAGGAAGGAGAGGGAGGAAGAGACAGAGGAGAGAAGAGAGAAAGGAAGGAGAGGGAGGAAGATACAGAGGAGGGAAGAGATGTAGAAAAAGGCAGTGGAATGGAAGGAGAGAAAAGGAGATGAGAATCAGAGGAAGGAAGAAAGGGAGATACAGAGAAAGGAAAGGAGGGCAAGGAAGAGTGAGACAGAGGAGAGAATGACAGAAGGAAAGAGTGAAGCAAAGAACGACAGTGAGAGAGAGATGTAGAAAATAAGGAAAGCGGGAGGCAGAGACAAAGAAGGGAAGGAAGATTAAGGAAGACAGAGGACGAAAGTAAGAGACGGAGGAAAGAAGAGACAGTGGGAGGGAACAAGAGGAAGAAAGAACGAGGAAAAAATGAGAGAAAGGAAGAGATGTAGAAAAAGGTAATAATGTAGGCACAGAAAGAAGTGTGAAGGGAGAGACAGAGAAACAAAAAGGAAGACAATAAGATAAAGTAAGAAAGATAGAAGGAAGGGGGAGATCAGAAGAAAGAAACAGGAAGGAAGATGTGTAGAAAAAAGTAAAGACGAAGGCAGGGCACAGGAAGAAAGAGGGAAGGAGGGGAAAGGGGACGAATGAGAAGGAAGAGAGCATAGAGGATGGCAGCGTGTATACAGAAAGAGAGGAAGGAAGAAGGATGAGACGAAGGAATATAAATGGAATAAACAGAGAGGGTGAAAGGAAGAGAGGGAGATTAAGACCGGAGAGAAGAGGTGTTAAATAGAAAGATTGGAGAGAAGGATTTTGAAAAGAGCAAGGAAAGAAGAGTGGAAGTAAGTGAGGAAGACAGGTGGACGTAGATAAAGATAGAAAGTGGAAGAAAGGTTTGTGAAATGATAGAGAGAGGATAGAAAAAGGAGAGAGAAGGAGGGAGAGGAGGAAACTAATGGGCGGAAGGATGAATGTAAGAGACAGAAAGGTTTTGGGACAGATAAGAAGAGTAAAAAGAGACAGGATGTAATGGAGAGAAATGGAAGGAAGAGAGAAGGAGAAAAAAAGAGGAGAGAAGGAAAGACGGAGAGAGTGAAGAAGGAAGAAGAGATGAGGATGGAGAAGTAAGGGAGGGAGTGATAAGAGGGATGCAGAGATGGATAGAGGAGGAGAGGGATGGAAATTAAGGTGACGGGGAGACGGATGAAGGAGGGAGGAGAGGAGAAGGATGAGAGGATAAGAGCTTGAGATGGAGGAGGGAGAGAAGGAAAGCAGGAGAGGGGGAGGGGGTGCTGGAAGATGGATGGGGGGCGGTGGAGGAGCGCTGCGAGTCCAGGGATTTTGAGGCTGTGATGAGCCCTGCGGAGCGAGGGGCTGTAATTTGGAGAGGTATTCGGTGAGGTGCAGGCGCTCTCCCTGCTGCGCCAGTGAATAGAATAACTCAGGATTGATGGCAGCAGCTCCCCGCATGCTGCGCTATTCCCACCGCTGCGCCGTCCTCATCTGAGCCCTGATCTCGGGTTTCCCTGCGCCCATCATTATCCGGCTGGAGAGGATCCCCCCAGGAATATTGCTGTCTATACATACAATGCATCAGGCTGGGCACAGTCTGCTGCGTGGCCCTATAGAGTGATGGGCCCTAATGATGACCGAGGGGTCCTTCATGTCCGCTGTCACCACCTATGTGTCTGCACTAAGTTGTACACATCTATCATCCCCCAATTACCATCCAACTTAGGGACGGTCGATAAACCCCCCTGCAGCGCGGCGGCAGCGCTCGTCTAGTGTCGATATGGCTCCTTCTGATATTTTCCTGCTGTATTGGCTTCGGGTAATTAATGGCGTATCCGGCAGGACCCCGGTCAATCACTCGGTGCAGGGCCCGCTCTCCTCTACCCGACCCATTCAAACGACTTAATACCACCGCGCTCTAGAAACGATGGCGTATTGATCCGCTCAGTCTCTGCAAAAGTAAATGACACCGCAATATTAATATAATAGCTCAGGGGTGGACGCCGTGCCCATGGCGGTCCTCACCCATCCTCCATCACTCATGAAGGTAATTGGCGCTAATGACCCGCTCCGGCCCATTCTGGAGCCACCATGGATTCTACTCTCTAGTACAGTGTTATACTCACTTCACTCCTCCATCCCTGACAGGTTCTGCTGAGACTTGTAGTCGATGTCTATTAGCTCCAATATCTCTTAAGGAATCTCATTTCCCACAGGAAATACTTTGCGCTGTGATTTCGGTTTCCTAGAAAGGAACGATCATGGCCGGAGCGGCTAATTAGATATCGCTCTGGCAAAGGCATGATGGGCTCGGGCCAAATCTGAGACGCCACTTGTAAACAGACTGTAATAGACCAGCACCAGGAATGTAATAAAAGCCGATGATACATAATGTGCAGGGTCCTAGAGAGACGCGAGGATGGGAGCCCTCCTCTGTGTGACCCCGGACCTGCAGACTGGGAGCAAGAATGGACTCGGGCAACCTTTTACCAGTCATTACCATAAATATGTAGAGACCAGGTATCACTGAAGACTCCTGGCCTAGAGTTCTCTGATAATACATGGTCCCCTACATTACCCATAATGCACTAAAGAGCCCTAATTATGGGGCATTTATATATTGCTGACCACCTGCCTGTATATCATGTCTGAGAGGTGGTCACAGCCCCGCCCCCTGCACTGACATCACTGAGAGGTGGTCACAGCCCAGCCCCCTGTACTGACATCACTGAGAGGAGGTCACCGCCCCGCCCCCTGCACTGACATCACTGAGAGGGGGTCACCAGCCCGCGCCCCTGCACTGACATCACTGAGAGTGGTCACAGCCCCCCCCTGCACTGACATCACTGAGAGGTGGTCACAGCCCCGCTCCCTGCACTGACATCACTGATAGGTGGTCACAGCCCCACCCCCTGTACTGACATCACTGAGAGGTGGTCACAGCCCCGCCTACTGTACTGACATCACCGAGAGGTGGTCACAGCCCTGCCCCCTGTACTGACATCACTGAGAGGTGGTCACAGCCCCCCCCTGTACTGACATCACTGAGAGGTGGTCACAGCCCGCCCCTGTACTGACATCACTGAGAGGTGGTAACAGCCCCGCCCCATGTACTTACATCACTGAGAGGTGGTCACAGCCCCGCCCCCTGTACTGACATCCCTGGGAGGAGGTCACAGCCCTGACCCCTGTACTGACATCACCGAGAGGTGGTCACAGCCCTGCCCCCTGTACTGACATCACTGAGAGGTGGTCACAGCCCCGCCCCCTGCACTGACATCACTGAGAGGTGGTCACAGCCCCGCTCCCTGCACTGACATCACTGAGAGGTGGTCACAGCCCCGCCCCCTGTACTTACATCACTGAGAGGTGGTCACAGCCCCGCCCCCTGCACTGACATCACTGAGAGGTGGTCACAGCCCCGCCCCCTTCTCTGACACTACTGATATAGTTATAGAGAGTAATAGATGCCTTCCTCTTTGTGCCCCCCGCACCTGCAGACAATACTTTACTCTTCTCAGTTTCCATAGGCAATGATATGAGGCAAGGCTGGAGCTAAAACTGAATTAGGACTCCCGGCTTGGTGTCCTGCATTTCACCCATAATGCACTGCAGCCCAATAATACCGTCACATATACGTGAAGATACATGAGGTTATTGTTTGATTGGCAGCGCTGTGGAGGTGTGAGGTGATTTGTGTTCCCCGAGGTCTCCGTGCTGAACCAATATGGCATCAAGACTTTTATTGTTACTGCAGCAACCTGTTTTTCTACGGAAACCGCTGTATGACAACAGAAGCGGCTAACGAGCTGCGATCAGGTATCAGAGCCATTATATTATATATCTTGCTCCTCAAACGCTGTATGGCATCGCAGGGCCATCGGGGGCGACACTCTCCTCGTCACACTGTTCACGTTTCAGCCTCGTGTCGTTGCGCCTGCCTGTAATTAGCGTAGGATTAATTACCAGGTAGTGGCCCCTTGCATCTTCCCCTGGCACAATCTCCCGTTGAGTAAAAGAAGTCAGTGGGCGGCCGAGTTTAATACGACAGCCGCCCCTGATCAAATAATCAAGGGCTTCAGAAAAGAAGAGATTGGATCCAGACCCCCCGGAGCTGGGTTATGGGTCATGATGTCATTGACTATTCTGTGTGTGGGCAAGCTCTTTGATTTAGGAATAGAATGCCAGAACGACAGTCTGTACTGACACAGGATGGAAATGCAGCAGTGATGCCAGTGTATACGCCATTCAGGGTGTGGGGAAAGCTGGGTGACAGCCCTGTGACCACTATAATGGCTGCCGGGATGGAAAAGAGATTTCTTGTATTAAATTGTATGCTCGCTGGGCCTCATTTATTAAAGTTGTCTACCAGTATGATTGTCTTTATTGCCCATAGTAACCAATCAGAACCCATAGCAACCAATCAGAGCTCATAATAACCAATCAGAACCCATAGCAACCACTCAGAGCCAATAGCAACCATTCAGAGCCCATAACAACCAATCAGAGCCCGTAGCAACCAATCAGAGCTCATAATAGCAAATCAGAGCTCATTATAACCAATCAGAACCCATAGCAACCAATCAGAGCCTGTAGCAACCAATCAGAGATCATAGCAACCAATCAGAGCCTATAACAACCAGTTAGAGCCCATAGCAACCAATCTGAGGTCAGCTTTTAATTCTTATACTGTTCCGGAGAAATAAAAGCTGAGCTCTGATTGGTTGTTCTGAGCTCTGATTGGTTGCTATGTACTCTGATTGGTCGCTATGAGCTTTGATTAGTCGCTATGAGCTCTGACTGGTTACTATGGTCTCTTTTTGCTATGGGCTCTGGTTGACATGAGCTCTGGTCGCTATGAGCTCTGATTGGTTACAATGGGCTCTGGTTGCTATGGGTTCTGATTGGTTGCTATGGGTTCTGATTGGTTGCTATGGGCTCTGATTGGATGTGATGGGCTCTGGTTGCTATGGGCTCTGATTGGTTTCTATAGGCTCTGATTGGTTGCTATGGACTACACCATCTTACACTATGCCACATGTGTCATGGTGTGGACAGATCTGGCACAGGTATTGACTGTCTACTCTGAGTTTACACACTCTATGAACTGACTTAGTTCACGCCACTAATTGTGCCAAAAGTTTGGCGTACGCTATACTACGCCCTCTTATGTGAAGCCACACCTCTTTTACAAGGTGCAGAAGTGTCTGGAAACTGTCCTAAACATATAATAAATGTGGTACAAAGCAGGGACGCCAGTATTTTTTCACAAATTATACCAGGATTCTGCTGCAATTGCCTTAATAAATGTGCCCCAGAGGGAGACTGTCTAACAGTAAGACTGTGTGACCTATAGCAACCAATCAGAGCTCATAGCAACCAATCAGAGCGCAGCTTTCATTTTACCACAGGACTATAGGAAATGAGAGCTGCGCTCTGATTGGTTGCTACGGGTTACATTTATGAAAACTGACCAATCAGAGCTCGGCTTTAATGTATAAGAAATTAAAGCTGAGCTCTGATTGGTGGATATGCTCAGTTTTCACAAGCGTAGCCTGTAACAGCCAATCAGAGCGCAGCTTCCTATGCTGCTTTGGTAAAAAGAAAGCTGAGCTCTGATTGGTTGCTATGGGCTACACATTCTTGCTGTGGCCTTATTTATGAAAACTAACCATAGCAACCAATTAGAGCCCATAGAAACCAATCAAAGCACATAGAAACCAATCAGAGCTCTGCTTTCATTTTTCAGGGCAGTCTAAGAAATTAAAGCTGAGTTCTGATTGGTTGCTATGGTCAGTTTTCCTAAAAGAGGCCCAGAGCTAGACAGTGTAGCCCATAGCAACCAATCAGAACTTAGCTTTAATTTCTTATACTGCTCTGAAAACATGAAAGCAGAGCTCTGATTGGTTGCTATGAGCTTTGATTGGTTGCTATGTGCTCTAATTAGTTGCTATGGTTAGTTTTCATAAATAACGTCCACAGAACGTGTAACCCATAGCAACCAAACAGAGTGCGGCTTTTCGTTCTCCAGAGCAATATAAGAAATTAAAGCTGCGCTCTTGATTGGTTGCTATAAACTTTGATTGGTTGTTATGGGAAACAAATGATACCCACAGTCCGGAATGCATCCATATAACTCCACGTGGGCGTCCATACATGACTGTCCATCTCCCTCCCAATTATATGAGGTCAATTAATACCCAGTAATGAGCTGTGTTAATGGTTCGAGGCTCTGAATAATTCACCAGGCAGTGTCCTATCTCATTAACAGTCTATTAACGAGCGGATAGGAACCCGCTTCCAGGAACGCTATAGACACGTCGCCCGCCGGACTGGAAATAGGGGGTGAAAAATGTGTCTGGATCTGATTGCTAATGCCAACAGCCCTACTGACTGGCGAAGCCGTTTATAGTCACATTTTTCCACGTCCTCCTTATACTACAGCGCTCCTCTACATAGGTGGAAGCCATATCGCAGTCATCCTGAGCCTCCTGGTGCATGACTAGAATACCAGAACGACAGTCTGGACTGATACTTTGGTTCAGTTCTGATTGCCGTCTTTGCAGCATAACCCCCAACCCAGATATGTGAGACATAGCTTGTTTGCCAACAATCCATCCCCAGAGAAGATAAGGATGTATGAATTTGGGTCGATCCTCTCTTCCTTCTTATTTGTCAATCAGAAGCTCAGAAGAATGAAGCCCCGCCCCCTGGACTCTTTAGTAGATGGCGTAATGAAAGATATTACAAAGGCAATGATATATATACAATAGAGGCAGACCATGAGGCAGCCACGGGGCCATTGGAGAGAGGGGCCCGGCCCTGGTGGCTGGTGTTGTGCACTTTTCTTTTGGGTAGGAACCTGTGTACCCATGGAGGATTATCCAGGGTTGCTATCCAGAGTGTCAGGGCCTCACATGGCTGAAGCATGTCCTGTTTGTTATCAGTTTGCATCTTGCACAATTATCAGTGGGCCCATTTTAAAAAAATGAGCAGGGCCCCCCTGACAGCAATTGTGGCCTAATAGTGGCCCTGGGGATTACCAAAATAAAATCTACTAGTAGTGGCTCATCTACGGGGTGGTGAGGGCCGGCGCCATCATGTGGGGCCCAGTTTTATTCCTTCATCTGTTAACGCCCATGTTTAAAAGTGCATTTGAGCTGATTTCGCATTATTAGACCCCGGGTAAGATGGAATCAAACCCAACTTTCCAAGAATCAGATAAAACTCATGAACAGAAAGTCATTTTAGGAACATGCTGGAAGAGCACGACTTATAATGACCAGGGTGTCTTATTCTAAGGGGGAGATGGTCCTAACAGGTCATTATAGTCTTGGAGGAGCAGACACCTGGGACACTGCAGATATGGATGTGGATGGAAAATGACGGAGCTGGGAGTCAGCTATTCCCACTGTCATTATTAGTCACATCCCCGTTCTGTGCCCCATGTGGTCACTGGGTTATTTCTGTAGCCCCCGCCGGACACGGGCAGCTGAGAGCCCAAGGGTGCACCGAGGAAAACAAGGGATGGAAGACATGTCACCGAGAGATGTGTCACAAGATGTGAGATTCAGCACCAAGGACAGCGGCGTCACACCCTGCCGGGCATACCCGAGGTGTCGCCAGGGGCAAAGGGCAACGCTGCCAACAGTGCACATGGGTGACCCCAGCCAAGATCCAGAGTCACCCTACTGACTAGGGACCACTGTGACCAGACCTGAAGCGAACACATCTTACACTACAGTGTGTGCACAGTACCACTTCTCCTGTCCTGTATATACCGACACTGCACAGTACTACTTCTCCTGTCCTGTATATACAGATACTGCACAGTACCACTTCTGTCCTGTAGATATGGACACTGAACAGTACCTCTTCTGACCTTTTTATATGGACACTGCACAGTACCACTTCTCCTGTCCTGTATTTTACGGACACTGCACAGTACCACTTCTTCTGTCCTGTATATATGGACACTGAACACTACCACTTCTTCTGTCCTGTATATATGGACACTGCACAGTACCACTTCCTCCTGTATATATGGACACTGCACAATACCACTTCTGTCTTGTATATATTGACACCGGACAGTACCACTTCTATCCTGTGTATGTGGACAGTGCACAGTACCACTTTTCTTGTCTTGCATATATGGACACTGCACAGTACCACTTCTGTCCTTTGTATATGGACACTGCACAGTACCACTTCCTCCTGTATATATGGACACTGCACAATACCACTTCTGTCTTGTATATATGGACACTGGACAGTACCACTTCTATCCTGTGTATGTGGACAGTGCACAGTACCACTTTTTTGTCCTGCATATATGGACCGTGCACAGTACCACTTATCCTGTCCTGTATATATGAACACTGCACAGTACCACTTCTGTCCTTTGTATATGGACACTGCACAATACCACTTCTGTCTTGTATATATGGACACTGAACAGTACCACTTCTATTCTGTGTATGTGGACAGTGCACAGTACCACTTTTCTTGTCTTGTATATATGGACACTGCACAGTACCACTTCCTCCTGTATATATGGATACTGCACAGTACCACTTCCTCCTGTATATATGGATACTGCACAATACCACTTCTGTCTTGTATATATGGACACTGGAAGTACCACTTCTATCCTGTGTATGTGGACAGTGCACCCACTTTTTTTGTCCTGCATATGTGGACAGTGCACAGTACCACTTATCCTGTCCTGTATATATGAACACTGCACAGTACCACTTCTGTCCTTTGTATATGGACACTGCACAATACCACTTCTGTCTTGTATATATGGACACTGCACAGTACCACTTATGTCCTTTGTATATGGACACTGCATAATACCACTTCTGTCTTGTATATATGGACACTACCACTTAGTTTGTCCGGTATATATGGACAGTGCACAGTACCACTTCTCCTGTCCTGTATATACAGACACTGCACAGTACCACTTCTCCTGTCCTGTATATAAGGACACTGCACAGTACCACTTCTCCTGGCCTGTACATATGGACACTGCACAGTACCACTTCTCCTGTCCTGTATATAAGGACACTGCACAGTACCACTTCTGTCCTGTATATATGGACACTGCACTGTACCACTTTTCTTGTCCGGTATATATGGGCAGTGCACAGTACCATTTCTCCCCTCCTGTATATATGGACAGAGCACAGTACCACTTCTCCCACCCTGTATATATGGACACTGCACACTACCACTTCTCATTATTCTGATAGTCAGCTATTTCTTCTTTATTATAGTCGGAAACATATTCAGCTCATTATACCTCGCGCCTCCTCCGCCCTCCGTCTCTCAAGGTCACTGGCTGACGCTGATTTACTGCAATTGAGTTTTGAAGATTAGAATTAATTAGCGTGTGGGAATCGTCAGCGGATAAATAGGTCATTAAACCGCAGCGAGAAGCGCGACCATAAGGTTTTATAACACCGGACAAATGGCGTACATGTGCAGCAACCCATGACGAACTGCCAGGAAGACTGATCACTACTTAAAGGGGTTGTCTCACTACAGGGATCGCTGCTTTTCATGTTAAAGATCTTGTAGAAACAAGTCACTTTGCAATAGGTGTCCATTAACAGTGTCCTACCTATTCCTAGATATCCCCTCTTGTATGGGCTGCATCAGCTCCTCAGGTCACTATAGCTACAGACCTGTTCTCTCTCCTGATATGTTGCCAGCACTGGTCACTATAGCTACAGACCTCAGAAGCTCGGTACTGCAGACCAGTAGAAGCCAGTAAACGCCTCTGGATTCAAAAATGAAACTGAGAAAACAGAACTGAGATCAGATGAACCAATGTAGTGAGACAACCCCTTTAAAGGGGTACTCCCATCTCACACAGCGATGGCATATGTCTAAGACCTGGCATGGTGGGGGCGCTTATCAACAATGAAGGGGACAAAGTGATAAATTAGCTCTGCAGACCATTCACAGTTCTGCCATGCTCCACCAGCAGGGTGGCGCTATTCACATGGATGGAGCCGCGCTGTAGTTACCCCTCACAGGGGGCGCAACTGTGCAGAAAAAGACTGTAGGGGGTCAGGAAGGAATGGATCCTCTTGTATGGGGCAAATGGCCTCCGCCTTATAGGGGGGGGGGTTGCCTTCCTCTAGATCACGGGTGTCAAACTGCAGCCCTCGAGCTGTTGGTAAACTACAACTCCTATCATGCCCACTGTTATAGATTATACAAATGCATGATGGGAGTTGTAGTTTCCCAACAGCTGGAGGGCCGCAGTTTGACACCCCTGCTCTAGATCAGGCATCCTCAAACTGCGGCCGTCCAGCTGTTGGGAAACTACAACTCCCATCATGCATTTATATAATCTATAACAGTGGGCATGATGGGAGTTGTAGTTTCCCAACAGCTGGAGGGCCGCAGTTTGAGGAGGCCTGCTCTAGATCAACACTGTAGGGTTATAGATTGGACTTCATGGACCTGGGTCCTTTTCCAACCTTATCTACTATGTTACTACATCTGGCAGTGACCTAGCTGTATACAGTTACATGGTCCTAAAGGTCAAACCCCCCACCAGTCCGAAAATGATGGCCTATTATAGTAGACTAAGTACCCTAAATACCAAGGAAAAAAGGACATGCCCGGGTGACCCACTTGCTTTTTCCCTTTGGGCAAAACGGGTCAACCGGGAAACTTTTTTTTTCCCAAATCCCCGAAAAAAGGAAAGGTTTTGCAGAAAGCTCCCTTCATAGAGGAAAACTCGCCCCCCCAACTTGTTGGTATTTTTAATTTTTAAAAATGGCTTTTCAGCCCCTCATCATTTTATGGGGAATTAATGAGCAATGAGTTGGGGTCGTCTGCGGGGGGGGAGGGGGGACTCAGCCCCCTTAAGATTTGCGGGGGTTAAAAACTTTTTGCTTTCTGGGGGGGGGAGGCGAAAAAACCCTTAAAAAAGTTGGTCCTAAATTTTGGTGGGCACCAAAAGGCAGAAACAGACAGGGTAAGTTTTGAAGAAAAATTAGGCTGTGTATGAAAAAAAACCAAAAGGGGGGTTTGGAAACCCCGAGCGACAGCTGTCCCCCATGGAAAAACAGGGGGCGGAGAGGAAAGAGATAAAATAAAACCAGGGAAAAATTATCCCACAAAAGGCGCAGTTTGCAGAGTTAAGGGGAACAAAAGCATCCGTCTTTCCCAGAGAACCCCACCCAAAAAATTTTATCCCGCGCTGTGTTATACTATATCCTAGTACATAGGAGCAGTATTATAGTAGTTATATTCTTGTACATAGGGGCAGTATTATAGTAGCCCATTTCGTACATAGGGGGCAGTATTTTTTGTATTTTTATATTCTTGTACTTTGGGGGCAGTATTATAGTATTTATTATTTTTTTGTACATGGAGCAGTATTATAGTAGTTATTTTTTGGTACATGGGGGAAGCAGTATTATAGTATTATATTCTTGTACATGGGGGGCAGTATTATATAGTTCAAATTTCTTGTACATGGGGGGCGTTTTATAGTAGTTTCTATTCTTGTACTTTGGGGGGCATTTATTTTTGCATTATTTTCATGAAACATAGATGCAGTTTTATAGTAGTTAAAATTCTTGAACATGGGAGCAGTATTATAGTAGTTTTTATTTTTTACATGGGGAGCAGTATTATAGTATTTTATATTTTTTTTCATGGGAGCAGTATTATTTTTGTTATTTTTCTTAAAACATAGGGGAAAGTATTATAGTATTTTATATTTTTGGGGTACAATGGAGCAAAATTAAAGTAGTTTATTTTTGTACTTGGGGAAAGCGTTTTAAATAGAGTTATTTTCTTGTACAAAAGAGCAGTATTTTAGTAGTTATATTCTTGTACATGGGGGCAGTATTTAGTATTATATTCTTGTACATAGGGGGAAAGTATTATAGTAGTTATATTCTTGACATAGGGGGGCAGAAATTAAAAGTGGGTTATTTTTCTTGTCCCAGGGGGGGCGATTTTATATTAGTTATTTTCCCTTGTAATAGGAGCAAGTATTTATAGTATTTATATTCTTTTTCATGGGAAATTTTAAAATAGTATTAAATATTCTTGTACATGGGAGCAGTATTATAGTAGTTATTTTAAATTTGTACTAGGAGGCAGTATTATAGTAGTTAAAATTCTTTTTACAAGGGGCAGGTATTTAATATTAGTTATATTTTTGTAATAGAGAGCAGTTTTAAATGTAGTTATTTTTGTACATAGAGACAGTATTAAGTATTTTATATTCTTGTACATAGAGGGCAGTTTTAGTAGTTATATTCCGGGTACTTATGGGGCGATTATAGAGTTATATTCGTCCATGGGGGGCGTATTATAGTAGTTAATTTTTGTAAATGGGGGGCCGGGCATTATATGTTAAAATTCCCTTGAAACTTAGGGGCGTATTATAGTAGTTATATTCTAGTAAAAATGGGGGGCAGTTTTAAAAGTAGTTATATTCTTGTCATAGGAGGCAGTTTTTAAGTAGTTAAAATTCTTTTTACTTTGGGGGGCATTTATTATAGAAGTTATTTTATTGAACATAGGACAGTTTTTATATAGTATTTATTTTTTGTAAAGGGGCAAATTATATATTTTATATTCTTGTAATGGGGGGCAGAAAAAAATATAGTAGTTTATTCTTGAAACATAGGGGCAGTAAAAATAGTATTAATTTTTGTACATGGGAGGCAGTATTTTTAGTATTTTATTTCTTGTACTTTAGGGGGCGTATTTTTAGTAGTTATTTTCTTGTACAAAAGGGGGCCCAGAAATTATGTATTTTTAATATTTTTTTGTACATGGGGGGCAGTATTATAAATTTATATTCTTGTCCCACAGGGGGCCCGTATTATAGTATTTATATTCTTGTAAATAGGGGGAAGTTTTTAAAGTAGTTGTATTTTGAAACATAGAGGCGGTTTTTTATAGTAGATATATTTTGTACAAAAAAAGGGGCAGTATTATAGTTGTTATGGAGGATTACTTCAGCAGTCTTAAGGATTACAGCAGTCATTGTAGTTGTTCTTTCCTCTCCAGGGTCATTGATCAGGACGTATCTGGGATTGGACTATAAACCTCTAGTAGGCAGACATTATGGTTTATTGCTCCCAGATTGCGCAGGAAACACTTGCATCACTTGTCCTGTATAATTTTACAACCAGCCAATAAAGTGAGAGAGTAAAAATTGGCGAAACGATCGGTGGACAGTAAAACGTTAATGGAGACATATGTTCTTGAGTTGATGAGATGCTGAATTTCATCTCCTCTGCAGCTCCATCACCGCGATGTAACGCTCTCCCTGCCAGCTGCTAGTTGCAAATGGGCTGCATTGCAGATCATGGGGGGCTGCCAGGTGCAGGCAGGAGGATGTACATGAGGAGCTCGCCATCTCTATAGTTAATGGACCTTATGTATGAAAACGGTCTTGCAGTAAGAATGTCTTTGTTACCCATAGCAACCCAAACAGAAACCCATAGCAACCCAAACAAACTCATTTAAATTTTCAATTTAGAGCCCCCTTGTACATTTAAGCTCAAAAACCCAAACCCAAATTTGAGGCCCCGTTTTCATTTCATATAGGGCCTTTGGAAAATTTAAAGGGTTTAGCTCTTATTTGGGTTTTTATGGGCTCTGATTAGTTTTCTATGGGCTTTATTTTGTTGCTATGAGCTCGATTTGGGCGCCCATGGGCTCTGTTGGGTTTTATGGGCTCTGTTTGGTTTCATGGGCTCGGTGGTTGCTAAGGGCCCCCGGTTGGTTGCTTGAAACTCGAATTTGGGGCTTATGAGCTTTTTGATTGGGTGCTATTGGGGGCCTTTATTTGGGCGCTATGGAGCTCTGATTGGGGCCGGGGGCTCCCGGGTTTGGGTTTCTATGGGCTCTGGGTTTGGGTTTCTTTGAGTTTATTGGGTTTCTTGAGCCCTGATTTGTTTTTCTATGGGGCTCGATTGGTTTTCTATTTTGCTCTGGTTTTCTATGAACTCTGGTTAGTTACTATGGGCTTGGGGTGGTCACTGGTTGGGGTCTAAACTGGTTGCTATGGGGTTTTGGTTGCTATAGCCTTTATTTTGGTTACTATGAGCTCTGATTGGTGGCTATGCGCTCTGATTGGTGGCTATGCGCTCTGGTTGCTATGAGCTCTTATCGGTTGCTATGGGCAACAAAGACAGTCTTCCTGCTGGACAGTTTCATACATAAGGCCCAACGTGTGTATTCTGCAGGAGCAGTAACCTCTGTGCCGTTGACCACTCTTTGGGGTGTTGGGTCACCCCCTTCATCTCATTGGGGCAATGCTCTGTGAATACCTCATAATCCTCCCCGTAATCACCTTGCGCCTTCATCCAGGGCCTCTCGCTTTCACCGCTAATGCTAATTAATCCTTCCAATAGGATTACATGTGGCCCCCTCCGCCGCCTTATCTTGTCCCCTCTGCCCTCAGGACTCCAGCGGCAGGAATCTTCCATTATTAAATGAGGATTTTAAATGAAGCGTCTCAGCGTGGTCTCCTGGGGCTGCGGAGCGTTACTCACTGTGATGAGCCTCTCGCACTCTCATCATTATTCCTCCAGGCCTCCACGGCTGGAGATTTGTCCTGTAATTGCCCCCATAACAAAACAGTTCCTCTTAATACACTCTGCAGTCTAGTGACATTACTTAGATGTATCTGTTCCAGGGAAAGTTGGGTGACCCAGATTTGTCCAAATCTTTTAAAGTTGGTTTGTCGGGAACCCGACCCTCTAAGACCTCAGTCACTTCCAGCAATGAAGTGGTTTCAGCACTAATGTCCTGATGAGCAGTCAGACAGGTGGTCCCCCTTGAAGTGGTCCTTTGGTGAGCCTACAGGTGCAGTGTAAGATCTCTGGGGTGCAGACAACTGGTTAATGCTAAATACTGATTACATGAAAAACACGGGTAGCACTTATGTTCACATGCCGCAGCGCTGAATATTTATAGGCCTGGTTATTGATGATCAATTACAGCAGCAACGGGTCAGCAAGTCTGCAATCGAGCAAATATCTTCCAGGAAACATCCATCTGTGGATGTCAACTCAACAAGGCAAAGACATTGTACACTGGAGCTTAGCAAGAACATTGTTATTCACCTACAGTTATTATCATACATAACATTATCATCACCCAGAGGTTATTCTCATACACAACATTATCATCACCCAGAGGTTATTCTCATACACAACATTATCATCACCCAGAGGTTATTCTCATACACAACATTATCATCACCCAGAGGTTATTCTCATACACAACATTATCATCACCCAGAGGTTATTCTCATACACAACATTATCACCAACAGGAGGTTATTATCATACACAACATTATCGTCACCCAGAGGTTATTCTCATAAATAACATTCTCATCACCCAGAGGTTATTTCTCATAACAACCCAATTATCATCAAACCAGAGGGGTTTTTCTCATTTTCACAACATTATCATCACCCAGAGGTTATTCTCATACACAACAGTATCATCACCCAGAGGTTATTCTCATACACAACATTATCATCACCCAGAGGTTATTCTCATACACAACATTATCATCAACCAGAGGTTATTCTCATACACAACATTATCATCACCCGGGGGTTTATTCTCATACACAACATTATTTACCACAAGGTTATTTCATACAACATTATCGTCACCCAGAGGTTATTCTCATACACAACATTATCATCACCCAGAGGTTATTCTCATACACAACACTATCATCACCCGGAGGTTATTCTCATACATAAAATTATCATCACCCAGAGGTTATTCTTATATATAACATTATCACCTAGAGGTTATTCTCACACACATTATCACTCAGAGGTTATTTTTCTTAAAAAACAATTTTCATCACCCGAGGTTATTCTCATAACTAAAAATTATCATCACCCAGAGGGTTTTTCTTTATACAAACATTATCTACCCAGAGGTTATTTCACTAACATTATCTACCCAGAAAGGGTTAAATTTTCATACATAGCATTATCATCACCCAGAGGTTATTCTTATACATAACATTATCATCACCCAGAGGTTAATCTCATACACAACATTATCATCACCCTACGGTTATTCTCATACATAACATTATCATCACCCAGAGGTTAATCTCATACACAACATTATCATCACCCGGAGGTTATTCTAATACACAACATTATCAACATCCACAGGTTATTCTCATACACAACATTATCATCACCCAGAGGTTATTCTCATACACAACATTATCACCATCCACAGGTTATTCTCATACACAACATTATCATCACCCGGAGGTTATTCTCATACACAACATTATCACCATCCACAGGTTATTCTCATACACAACATTATCATCACCCAGAGGTTATTCTCATACACAACATTTTCATCACCCAGAGGTTATTCTCATACACAACATTATCATCACCAGAGGTTATTCTATACAAAATTTCATCACCCCGGGGTTTTTCTCATAAAACAACATTTACAACACCCAAAGGGTTTTTACATAAAAAACATTATCACCAAGGTTATTCCAAATTATATCCTTTTTTTTTCTCCCAAAAAAATTT